>WEDG01003631.1:0-236789 GCA_017591395.1 Schistocephalus solidus | reverse complement strand
CAAAGACAAAGGAGATCGGAATGGCCATTTCTGGCTTATTAGCCGTCAGCAGCCCGTCATACCCAATCGCAAGTGTGACACACTTTGGATTCGAACCCGTGACCTTTGGTATTTAAGTCGAACGTTCTATCTTTGAGCCACGGACTCGTTGGTTTTCGGTTGTGATCGGGAATATGATGATAAAAATGGCCATTCTGGTTTCCCTTGTCTTTGTCGGTTCCATTTCATATATATATATATATACCGCGCCTCCCGGTATTGTAACAGCGAGTATCTACTTAAAAAAGAATTGCCTATTTATACAAACTATTCCGATCTAACGGATATCCGATGAGCTTCGTGAAAAACTGTCTCCGAAGTCACAGGCAACCACAATATCAGAGCTCTAATGGAGAAGTAGTACCGAGGAAATTCGTTTCATTGCCATACATGCAGGGCATTTCGGAAACGATCGCCCGACAACTAGACCGATTGGGTATCTGCATCGCTCACAAAGCCAGCGTCCTCCTGCGGGCAGCACTATCACGTGTTAAAGATCCCGTACCCAAAGAGCCAAAAACCAATGTTATTTACCGCATTCCATGTGCGAATTGCTCTTGCGCTTATGTAGGCCATACAGGCCGACGACTCGGGACCCGCATAAATGAACATAAACTGGCCATCCGCCGACGCGATCCCTTTGTCTCTCGTGTTTTGCGCACGCCATTGATTGCGACCACCGCTTCAATTGGGAGGGAACGGAAGTGGTCGCCATGGCTAGCACCAAACAGGCACGCGAATTCCTCGAAGCTTGGCACTCCGGCACAAACAGTATCAACCGCCACGTCGATCTGGATGCGCATTACGAAGGTCTGCGTGCACGGTCCACGGACTTGCGCCCACCTTAAAATCAACATTTGCTTATCCGTGCCCAGCCAAGTGTATCCTCGCTGACTCTGCATCTCCCGCCACTTGACTGGCTATCATAACTCTAGCACCCCTCCCCTTAAATGCGACAGCTATCGTAACAGGATTCACGACCCCAAACCCCCCATGGCGTCAGTCTGTCGATGTAACCTCTCGGCCCCTAAACCCTCCAGCGTGACAATCCCAACTCTTACTTCTCATTTCGTCTGACGACGGGTTGGTGTAACCAGCTTGAAAATTAACGAGTAAACCTCGATTTTCGGACGAGCCTTCTTTCTTCATTTATCATCTCGGAATGCATACTACCTCAACTATTCAACATATATATATATATATATATATATATATTGACATTGGTATCACAAATATGTTGCTAAGAGTGCAACAGGCAAGACGCAGACAGCTGTTTCACGGTCATTACCGATCATCAGTACATCATATGCAGCAGTGAGGGTACATAAACTAGCCAAACAAGTGCGTTACACTCACTAATGCGGTAAGGGATATATATATATATATATGGATGCAGCGCAAGGCTACTATCACTTAAAAACTAATTCACGCAAGTCACCGTCCCTGCACCACCTGGTGTGGAGCATACGGTGGACCTTGTCGAAATCGAAGGTCGAACTGCCGTCTGTGTGTGTGTGTGTGTGTGTGTGTGTGTGTGTGTGTGTGTCTCAGACCTCGCAGTTAGTCCAATGTGTGTTGTGTGGAGTGGCTGACTGGTGGTCTGAGAGTCAGGCTGCGATGGCTCCTTCTTAACGTGACCGCTGGCTATCTCACACATGTGAGATGTGCTTCATTCAACCCCCTATTGTGTGAAATCCTGGTGCTTGTGTTTGGGGGCCAGGTCGTGTACGTAGTACACGTAGGCGAGGTCACTAGCAGCTGCGCCTGCTTTCCGCATCAGACAACCGACCGGCTCGGACAGTGGTCTGATTGTGGGGTGGGGGAGAGAGTGAGGTCGACAGCTCAGCGCATTTTTCCTCACTATAAACAATCTGACGCGCTTGAAACTATCACGGTGCGCTAAAAGCCGTGGCTTGGAAGGTTGCCAACTGACGGGATAACTCGGACCGCGAGGTCAGCCCAATGTGTGTTTTGTGTGAAGTGGCTGACTGGCGGACTGAGAGTCAGGTTGCAATGGCTCCTTCTTAATGTAGCCTTTGTGGCACTCCCACCCGTGGGATCCGAGCCAGGTGTGGTGGCACGCCCAGGGGCGGCTCCGGCCGCGCCAGCCACCTGCGCCCTCTCCCATCTCCGGTCTTCTTGACTCTGTCTTGACACCGGGCTCAGGTGGGGGAGGAGGAGGAGAGTGCGGTAGCTGCAGCGCAAGGCTACTATCACTTAAAACTAATTCACGCGCAAGTCACCGTCCCTGCCCCACCTGGTGTGGAGCATACGGTGGACCTCGTCGAAATCGACGGTCGAACTGCCATATATATATATATTGAAATATCAGCATCCAACGAAATTGAATTAAATTAAGCTGAATGTCTTCGGGAATAAAATAGCTTTATTTTGTAAATTTTGGAAGCTGGTAACCCAGTTCGTCTTTAGACATATGGGAAATGTGCGCAAAACAGTTAACCTTAAAAAATGCCAAACATAAGATTCTATTGTTGGCTAAAGTTTGAGCAAATAGACGTCCAAAGTTTTAATTTATCCAGTCAAAATTGGCTGTTTTCACTTCCAATTGACCTTGGGAAATTTGTAATTGGCATCTAAATCGATATGCGTTTTAATGCATCCCCCGTCTGAGTACATCGCCTCCAGAAATTCGCGGCCCTTCCTTGTTGCGGCGATCCTCCCATGCAAATAGGTGTCCTGTGTCCAGTTTGTACATGGCTACCTGAGAAAAGGGGTCTCAGTGGGGCCTCACCGCTAAATTAGGTTAATGTAAACGGATGGAGATATTTCCCGGTTTGATCACAATAGACTATATATTTTCTATTTGAATAACCAACCCTGCCCTTAGGGTGTATACGCTGGGTGCGCAAAGCTGTTATAGGTTTTTGCGCTATTTGTATATGGTGTTTATTGAGCTGTCTTTTCACGGGCCCAGGTACATTCTTAACATGTGGGAGAGTTCGCCGGATTGTATGTTTTGGTGCTTTACAAGTCGTAGCTTTGAACGTTTGTCGTCGCATGCATCGACGGACGTATATAAATAGGTGTTAGCGTATTTCTATTTAAATAAATATCCGATCTGCAGCGAAAGAGAATGACAAGTGGCAAGGCAGTATTCAATTAACCTCCTTGTGCCATGGGTATTAACCCAAACTGCAAATATAATAAAAATGTATTTGCCTTCAAAATCGAAAAATCGATTATGCAGGAAAAACAAAATTAATGATTAACGTCGCCCAAAATTAACGTACACTTGACAGAGGTAAGCGAGACTATGATAAGCATTTTTGCCTTCTGGAGTTAATTTCCTAAACACCTCATGAATTGCGAAAATGCGATAGGTTATGGGGGTGCGGATAACAAAGGGTTATAAATGCATAATCCCGTATTGAAACCCTGCCTATGCGCTAAAAGCACTTCAATTATATTAAAAACGTATGTTTTAATTAACTCATCAATAACTATGTTTATTGAGGATAATTACTCAGTTTGCGCAGTAATTTTCTGATGAAGGTATAATAACGAAGGTAACTGCACGGCAGATGACATAATTATACATCTCCATGAACTTTAGTTTGGCTGCCGTATCTTCTGGGGGAGCGTCTTATCGGCTTTTCTGGACTACATGAGCATTTTCTCATAGAAATTGAGCGTTCTGTTCTGAGTTTGTTAGGGTCCTTTTTGTCTTCTTCGCAATAGGGATAAAATGTAGCAATTGACGATATCATTTTTTTTCCAAAATGAGCTTCATTTACACGTTAATATGTGTTGAATACAATCGAATCTAGTAAATCAGGCCTACTTTATTCTTAAACAATTACTGAAGGTAAGTTAACTTGCACCTGTAAATTATTACAGTACGAAAAATAGAATAACCATTCGTTCAGTAATGATCCTTTTTCCTAAAGCAACTATGATATGCGCTAATTTAACATGAATTATTATTGGATCCAGCAATTAAAGCAATATTTTAATGAAAGCATAGAAATTAAATATGATTCTAAAAAATTAACGCTTAAATAATTAGCAATGTTTAACTTACCCGTCACAAAAATAATGGTTTAAATCTGCTAGTTCCAAGAGGAAAATTCAATTATTCACACAGTGCACTTTCAGCACCTGTGGCATTCATAAACATCTGAACTATTGAATGTACTACTCTTATACCTGTACGTGGTACGCTGGGACTGAAAACTCCAAAACATAGCGAACAAGATGTGGAATCAAAAATTGATGAGTTTAAGGTTTAATAATGTCGGAAGAATATTACAGTAATATAGCATAATTAATGTTTATTAAGAAATTTTCCGCATTTGCTTAAAAAATGTAAAAAAATATTTTTGTTGGTCTTTTTTTAATGCATTCGCGACTCAGCTAGTTTGGATACAGTACCAATAGCGGTATTCCAAATAAACGCAAACACTACTTCAACTGGTTATTTTGTCTGTGTTTTATAGTACAATAAGAAATATGATATACGTATAGAATAAGCAAAAATTTAATTAATAGTACTCAATAGGATTAAGGTTGTAGTCACGATAAATTGGTGTTTAAAGCGCAAAATGCCAATATCAAAGGAACTCTGGCAGAAAGGAGATACGATAATAATGCAGGCAGTATTAATGGATTTAGCAAATAAAACATAAGTTATAATAATTCAGATGTAGCTATTTGCATTCTTAATAAATAAACGCTTAAAATGATATATGCGACTAACTAGTCACGTAAAAAGCTAAAGGATTGAAGCTGGGGAACCCCAAAATGTTAGCATTAGCTTTCAAAAAAATATATGCGGATGCATGTAAAGGACTTTTGGGGATATAACTTCGCAGTTGGAGATATCGGAAGGATTATACGTGTAAAATATGTGCGTATGATCAACTTATAGGCCTGCAGTAATGTCAGCAGTAGTTCAGATAAACGTAAGTATTCCTCAAAATGACTCTTATGTTTTTGTTTCTTATTGCACTTTAGAAGCATTATAATAATAATAAGCAGATTATAATTGCATCCAGTAAACAGGAATTTAGTTATACAGTAGAGTAAGTAAACACAATCAGTAGCCTCAACCAGTTCCTGTTGCAAAAGGAAATAAATTGAATGGCCCATAAAATCCGTTTTTATTTCACAACATGCATTATTATTGCATTAAGTAAAACATTATTTTTATTAAATAATTTATATCTGTTCTTATTCTTAATAGACAAAAGCAAAAAATGATATCTAAAACTTACCGGTCACATAACCTTCACGGTGCTCTCTGCTGGATCCCAATTTTGAAGTGCTAGTCTCTGCAAGTTAGGAAGTACGCATTATCGAGATATTAATTTATGCTCTCTGCTCTACCGAAGAGATTGCACGGTTTTATTTTCCGGAAGCCAGCTATTACAATATTGTAAGGAGATTTCTGGAAATTTTTTTCATTAACTACATAGCCTGTAATCAGTGAATGGCCTCTAAATTTACAGGGAGCAAAATGTTTTCGCTCAGTTACTACTGTAACACCATGAATTCGTGAGTTAGTCTACGTCCTCGAAACAGCTTTTGCCTCTGGAACATAAGGAAAATACAGTTTTCTAAAAAGTGCAGAAAAGTATTTAAAGAAATGCTCATGAAGCAGGAAATTGCAAATACCGTGCGTTAGTAGCAGCCTAATTAACCAATGTATCCGACTGGCAAATGGAAAAACTTTCGAATAAGAAAATATAATTTCATTAAATTTTTTGCTTTCATATGCAAATGCGCGAAAATGGGATGCGGAAGAATCCAATGAGAACATGTACACTGCCAAACTAGCAGCCCTTTTTAAATATCAAAGGTTTTCTCCTAATACATGAGGATGAATGGCTTGGCTTAACCAGTTGCATCCACCTGCGGCAGGACATCCCCGACTGGCCCTAGATCTGTAGACGATTCCATTACATTATTACATTACTGCGATCCGCAATCCTGAATTTACTGAATTCAATGCTGTCATTAATTTAAATTAAATTGGGTCTCCTATAAACTACAAAATTGGTTCTAAAATAACGTCAGATGTCTGACCTCTTCAACAAGCGGTCTAGCCATAGAGGAGGTATCAATGATACACTCCTCTTCATTCTGGCAGACCAGATATTTGTACGTGAAGATGGTGTACAGTCTTGTCTAGGTGCCACATCTCATCGTGTTTTTATTTTTATGGAAGAATGGGTTCAATCCAGAGGTTGGGTGTTTTCAAAGGTGACCTCACCTTTGTAAGTGATTCACCTACCCCTGCTTTTATTTTTTAAAGTTCCTGAAATTTCAGGGATTATGAAAGTTTTGAGACTGACTGACTGCTGATCATACAGAGCACTTCTGGTAACAAAAAAGAAGGCAGTGTTTGGCCTGTATTCTGTGACCAACCATGCCAAGCGTAGAATTTTCCACCACTGGGCGTTATATCAAATTTCCTAGCCTTTGAAACCACTGCAAGCAGGGAAAGGTACCTGGAGCACCTAAGAGAATATATTAAGGGTAATTTTGGGAGGAAATAGACATGGTCGCTTGAAGAAGAACCTCATTCGATTGACCTTTCGCAGACCGGAGACATTCGCTCGATGTCAGGTAATGAGCCCAGGAAACTCACTTCCGCGGCAGTAGGCTGTCTGAAGGCTTTTCTCGGACCCAGTGCAGTTGTGAGCAACGACAGCATGTTGGGAAAACTAAAAAAATATGAGTGACGCGCATTACCGAACAGTTAGCTTCAGTGTGAATAAATGACACTGACTATAACGTTGCAGCGCATTCAACGAAACCCCGACACATACTGAAGTCACCAAACATTGCAATCGCCTGATCCACGAGGTCCCGGGTCCGGTTTTACTGAGCCCTAGTCTTTTAAACAGTGCAATGATCTCCCCAATGCCATAATCGTTGCTGAGATTTCGTTTGAGTTAAGTAATTAGCAAATGGGGGATCGGCCGTTGAGCCAGTCAGCCGAGCAACCACGATGTCGATATCTAGAAGGGGTGATGACATTTCAGTGATTAACGACTCGAAGGTCGGCCATCCAGCAACTAGCAACCGTCCTCGATGATGGAGGGGCAGTCTGTAATTGTCACGGTATGCGCTGGAAGTACCCCCATCTGATGAAGTCTCTCATGTTGTTTCAGAGCATCGCCTATATGGACAGGGGTAATCTTATTTGTGTACAAACCTATCTCCACATCCAGGACACCTATAACAGCACGTTTTTCCGAAACTTCACTACAACTAATGAGAAGCGATCTAATTTGATTTATTCCTCCAAAATCATTGCACATGCTCCGCAATATTTTTGGTCGAAATACAACCGGCCTGCTCTACCCGGGTTAGACAAACGATTATACAATAGTCCGTTGTCTAATATCCTTATAGGAAGTTTGCAATTTTTCACCTCTCTCGCAACATACCCCTTAACTTCTCCCTATTAAACTATTCTTCAATCGATGTTGGCATAAGTGTTCATGAAGACTTTTTTCCTAGCACAAAGAGCCATTTAGAAGTATTTAGAGGGCTAACGCGGTTCAAATTAAATGTCTTATTAACTGCAGTATGTTGTTAAAAATATAAAGTTAAGGCCATCTTTCTCACGAATGTATTTTAACAAATAAAACCTGAAATCAGCAGAAAATATATGCAAGAAACTTATCGAAACTTAAGTAAGTGAGACTATTTAGCATCTGGATGACTTGGGGAATCCTGAGTTAGCAGTAAGGCTCAGTTTGTTCGATTGTTTGCTGCATTGACGCCTGCTGTTCGAATCCCAACGAGGCTGCCGAGTATTTCATCGTGGGTCAATTGAACTAACTTCCTTCCTTGGACTTGCTACTTTGGTTAAAATGACTCCTCTGCGTGTCATCTGCGACCACGAAACAGAGGCGAGAGATTGTGATCGTGTCAGGTCTCAATTAAAGCTTTAACAAGGACCGCTAAGAAGTCTTGATAGCTTTAATGAGGCCGCAAGTGGCTTAGACATCAAAGGCCACAGACAGACGTCAGCACGCCGACGTCCTTACGTTTCGAGAATGGGTTTTGCACACAGGTCGCAGGTTGCTCCAGGCTGCAGTCTCTCTTCTTGAAGACGACTGAGAGTGCGCACATGGCAGTGCACTAACTCCCCTCAGATCATGGAGCCTCAGCTGTTCCAGGAATGACGTATATCCTCGAGGACTTCGCTGAAGTGGCTCCAAACCCAGATGCTCTTACGTTTTTCAAGACTGGGTCATATGAATTACGGATATTTTCTACGAGTAGACTTTTTCATCTTAATTACTCGCGTACGCCTACCTGGAAACCAATAGTTTGCAAGTTACGAAAGGCCCTGGGATTATACACCGGCATTGTCACTACTCAAACTCACAGTCTGGAAATTTTGCCGTGTAAGCGCAGGTCAAAACTCTTGCACACGGATTCTTCGGTTCATTTGCTTACGGACTAATGTAGCGGCTTATATAAATAAAGTCGTTATGGCATGTCACAAAAGATCAGCTTAAAATTCTAAAATGTTTTTTAAATAGAAAATATTACTCAGGTTCACAATTGCTGGCGAGACTCCAAACCTCCGAAGCTGCCAAGATTGTCGAGAAACGCTGCCAGTGTTAGGTAGCTTGAAACTGGATTGGGTAAGTGACGGTGATGACAATCGTGAGATTACGTAAACGGAGGCATGGAGGTCACCAAAGTCTATCACATTTGTGATTTGTTCAATGAATGCTCATCAATCGGTTACGAGACTCACTTGTCTCGCTCTGCGTCGTGCCTCGTCAGCAGCCACACAAGGCCTAAGCACACTACCAACAAGGATAAGGGAAACTGGAATGGCCTTTTCTGGATCATTAGGCGTCATCAGCCAGCCATAGCCAACCCTAGAGTGCGCACCGTCCGAGTTTATTTTTGGTTGCTGATTTCGTATTAGCATAATTGTTTCCCTTTGATTTCCAATATCCTTGGAATTGTAAATGTCTTACCGAAAGCTAGCACAAAAATAGTCATTTTGAACTTATTTGGGAGCATATGCCGTCTTTTTAAATACTTCGTTGGAAAATATGTAATTTTCGATTTTAAAATGTTTTTATGTTATGAATTTGCCATTTTAACTCACGAAATGTGCTTTATGTTTATTTATTAATGCTGCCTTTTACGTATGCAACATCCACTCTGAGCTCTAATGAACCCTATATTGCATCTTCTTAATAACATATAGCACTATATGATTAACCTTATACGAAAAATATACAGCTTGTAGCTTTTTACTCCTTAATGAATGTGTGACAGCAGGTTCAAAATGCTGCTTGATTTGGAAAAGCTTGTTAAAACTGCACAGCGTACCTTCTTCAAGCATGCAGTTTAAAGAATGCGTAAGTTGCTACCAACTGAGCCTTAAAAAGAATGGTTTTATGCATGCATTCTGTAAAATCAATTTTAATTTATAAAGAAGCCAAAAATCCGTTAGACAACTTCCTAGTATAGTAACTTTATTTTCACACAGCCTGAAGGAACATTGCCCAAATATCAGCTTCTTGCCATGTATGAAACATCTTGTGTTTATGCTGCCTGGTCGGTCACTTGCGAATCCTTGCGCATTCCTCATCGCATGGGCCTATTCGGTCACATGCGCATCCATGACAGCGGAATTCACCGGAATGCCGACAAACCAATATATCATGCACACCTTTCGCTCCTGCCATTCATACCGCCACTGCCAACCCACTACCATGAATGACATCCCCCCAGCCTCTACCGATTTCACCTGCCCACACTGCGCCCGCAACTTCAACTCACGCATCGGCCCTGCCGGTTACCTGCAAATCCATCCCACAGAGGCTGGTGAACCAGTGCCTTGGGCTCTGGCATACAGTCGACGCACCCACCTTCACTGTCCTCACTTCTCCAGCATATTTACCCACCGCATGGGCCTATTAGGACACATGCGCCTCCACGACAACCTGCAGTAAACCACCGGAGGCTAAGCCACATCAGCGCACACTACCTACATTAAAAACATAAAAAAGATCCTCACCATCATCACGTACCTGAGAATATCACGGTTTCCTAGAAACCGTGGCTTGGAAGGCTGCCAATCTGAAGCTTACACCAGACCATGCCGACATCCCCCCAGCCTCTACCGATTTCACCTGCCCACACTGCGCCCGCAACTTCAACTCACGCATTGGCCCTGCCGGTTACCTGCAAATCCATCGCAATCCCCATCGAAGGATTGGAAAGCTGACTGTTGAGCCGTTGATAAAATTTTCCTCAGGCCAGTACGTTTATATGGGAAGAGGGTAGAGGTTCAAACATGTGAGCAATAAGGTTTATGTCTCATGGTTTCTTATTAATCTCCCCTCATCTATTCTCGAACACCACTCATATGACAGGAAAATTATTGCTCCCATGTTTTAACCTCTACCTCGTCCTCGTGAACCAGCCGACGAGAAGTGATCGAAAGCTATGTATTCTTGCAATTGGTCTTCCCAACGTTTTCTTTTCGGAATTTATGCTGAGCAAAGTTAAATACCCATCCAGGTGTTGAGTAATGGACTTCAAGCATCTGCGAAAACCCAATTTTTCCTCTCTTTTTGAACTAATTTCTTAATAAAAAGAAATACTCGTGCTAAATTGATTATGTGGAGAGTTGCCCTCTAGAGTAATCGCGTCTCCTAATTTCAGTCGAGGGCGCCTATTTTTAGAAATTAATTATTTTTTGTGCATTTCCTTCACACTAATGCCTAGTTATCAAATAAATGGCCTTCCTGATTCAACGATCGTATTTGCGTGTTTAACTTGAAGTCGTTGTGGGCTGAGCCAGACGGTGACGCCTATGATACAGGGCCATTGAAAGGTCAGTAGAGTTCATTTTTAGTAAAGAACTTTATCCAGCGCAGCGAAACATTGCATATGTAGCGTGACATTTATAATTGAAAGATCCCCACAATCAGATTAAAATCTTGTTTTTCATACAAGAAAGTTTTATTAATAATAAGATGTGTGGCCTCAGCTATACTTATTGCCGTCAACTTAGCTTCCTTTATACGTACCGTATAGTGCGAAAATTAGTTAAATATTGTACTGTATTACGTACTGTATTCTCTGTTTCCTCATCTAACAAAGACCTTGTTTAAGAATTTACTGCTAATATGGATGAATTGAACTTAAACTTGGGCCTGGAGAGTATAACAGTTAAAAAATAAAATAACCATATTTTCGGTAATGATCCGTTTCTTTGAGCAACCTATAATGATCTTTCCTTCGGTCATTTTTGTGCTTTTATATAAATAATTTTATGTAACGAACTTTTTTGAGATCAGTGTAGCAGACAATTAAATATCTAATGTGAACTTAACCACTGATAAGACTCCATAATCAGACCACAGTCTTGTTGCTCACAAAGACAGTATAAGTAATAGGTTAATATGTATTTTGCCATGAGCAGCCACACCTAGACTTATGACATTGCCGTGAATGAAAAGCGTCTGTGCACAACCTTGGCACAGTGTTTCTTGCCTACACGTTGTGCGCTATTATGACACTGTCGATGGTGACCTCATTTCGGAGCCCTCGATCAAAATGGCACCACCATATGCAAGTTCAGAAATTTGGCTGGGTCCGTGCAGGACAGTGCAATGCAGCTCTAATCAGTTGGCTTTACAGAAGCATCGATCGAAGCCTTCCGTATGGCACCAATGAGCATTCTCCACTGTGGGACTGGAGGCAGAATGTCGCACTGATGAACCATTACCATCCCAAAAACTTGGAAGCGAAACTCCAAGTTATACTGCCCCAAGCATCGCTTCTAACCAATCGGTTAGCGCAAGTTCAACATAAAAGAATGCATACGCGTTACATATGTAATGTATAAATAAAAATTGTCTATACTTCTATGGTGAATGCTTTGAATGTTTGAGATAAACTGAGAGAAGCTAAAGGATTTATGCAAAGGGAAATTTTTCACCTCCGATTTTCTGGCTTACTTTTGTGTACAACGTTAATACGCATTTAAATCTTACTGCAGCAATGTATTTACCCCCAGGAGACTTCCATATTAGCCGTTTCTATTGGTAGAGTGTCTGTTCGGGGAACCCTCCTTAGGTAAACAATTTCTTTTTCTGTTAATGACGTGCGTGTAAATATCCTGCTTCACAAGACTCACCAGAAACGCACACAAACATTCAAGTGCAAGACTAATACTCTCAATCGATGGCCAGGATAAATATTAAATGCAAACTCGAAGGGTTTATTTTGCCACAGATTAAAATATTTACTGACGGCATGGTCTGGTGTAAGCTTCAGATTGGCAGCCTTCCAAGCCACGGTTTCTAGGAAACCGTGATATTCTCAGGTACGTGATGATGGTGAGGATCTTTTTTATGTTTTTAATGTAGGTAGTGTGCGCTGATGTGGCTTAGCCTCCGGTGGTTTACTGCAGGTTGTCATGGAGGCGCATGTGTCCTAATAGGCCCATGCAGTGGGTAAATATGCTGGAGAAGTGAGGACAGTGAAGGTGGGTGCGTCAACTGTATGTCAGAGCCCAAGGCACTGGTTCACCAGCCTCTGTGGGATGGATTTGCAGGTAACCGGCAGGGCCGATGCGTGAGTTGAAGTTGCGGGCGCAGTGTGGGCAGGTGAAATCGATGGAGGCTGGGGGATGTCATTCATGGTAGTGGGGTGGCAGTGGCGGTATGAATGGCAGGAGCGAAAGGTGTGCATGGTGTATTGGTTTGTCGGCATTACGGTGAATTCCGCTGTCATGGATGCGCATGTGACCGAATAGGCCCATGCGATGAGGAATGCGCAAGGATCCGCAAGTGACCGACCAGGCCGATGCGTGACGTGAATGTGCGGTCGCATTGAGGACAGTTTAGGAGAAAGTCCCAATCGCTGGTGGTGGTGGTTGTGGTAGTGAAGGCGAAGGCGGTGTTGGTTGCAATGGTGAGGGTAACAGGCGATGAGTATTGCGATGTGGTGGGAGTAATGGAATTGATGCTAAGAGTGAGGGTGGGGAGTCAGAAGGAGGGTTGGCAGAATTTGACGTAGAAATTGGAATTATCGGATTGTTGGTGCATTGCATCCGAAGATGTCCAACCAGGCCGATTCGCGCGCGGAAGATGCGTTGACAGCGTGGGCATGTTGGTAGGGCCTGGGCATTTGCCGTGTTGTCCGGGACGCTGGTGACTTTCATGCCACTCTTTTGGCCTTCGTGGTGGCGATCCAGTTGGCCTCTTAGATTGCTGAACCAGTTTTTACGGATCTTTTTCCATGCCGGTCTATCCTGGGCGAGGTCCTCTCAGGTCACCGGGTTGATTTGCAGTTGCTTCAGCGATTTCTTCAAAGTGTCCTTGTAGCGTCGTTTTTGACCTCCCTGTCGGCGAGGACCCGCAGCGACATCACCATAGAAAATTCGTTCGGTTAGTCTCTCGTCGTCCTGTCTTACCAGGTGGCCGCTCTATCGCAGTTGCACTTGCCCCAGCATGGCATATATGCTGAGGATTCCAGTCCGCTCCAGGACTTCCGTGTCCAGGATCCTGTCTTGCCATCTCAGCTTCAGTATTCTGTGGAGGCAGCTGAAATGGAATTGATTCAGTTTGCTGGCTTGGTTCGAGTAGACGATCCAGGTCTCCACTCCGTAAAGGAGTGTCGTAAAGACTACGGCCTTGTACATCTTAAGTTTGGTGTTCAGGGAATACCGTTGCGATTCCACATGGAGGCCTGCAGCCAGCTGAAGGCCTGACTGACTTTGGAGATCCGTTGGGCAACCTCGTCACCGATTCTCGTGTTGCGTGACAGCGTACTTCCTAGATAACCAAAGGTTTCCACGTTTTTGAGATGAGCACCGTTGACATTTATTCGGGGAGCATTGTTTTCCACGCTGGTTGGCGGCTGGTGCATGACAACCGTTTTGGCTGTACTGATTGTGAATCCAAAATCGGCGCAGCCTTCGGCGAAGAGGTCCATACTCTTTTGCATGCCCTCCTCCGTCACGGTGTTAAGGGTGCAGTCGTCTGCAAAGAGCAAGTCATGGACTGTACCAGTAGACACGCGCGTTGAAAGCTGCATACGCCGACTGTTGAGAAGATGTCCATCAGTGCTATAGGCGATGCGGATCACAGGCTGTTCATCAAGGTAGGCGTCAACAGCATAGCCGAGAACATGAGGCTGAACAGGGTGGGAGCCAATACGCAGCCCTCCTTCACTCCGTTGGTCACTGCGAATGCTTCAGATACTGTCCCGTTGTCAGTGACGCGCGCCGTTATCCCGTCATGAAGCTGACGCACCATGTGCGTAAACCACTCAGGAAAGCCCAATTTCTGCATGACTTTCCACAGTCCGTCACGTATCACCGTGTAAAAGGCTTTCGTTATATCCACATAGGAAGTGTATAGCTGAGTTCGCATCTCCAGGCACTTCTCTTGTAGATGGCGGGCGGCAAAGATCATGTCGGTTGTTCCGCGGTGTTGGCGGAAGCCACATTGGCTTTCCGGGAGCAGGGAACGAACATTCCAGGCTGCTAGTGTGAGTGGACTCACCCGAGCAGCCTGGATAGTATGGCGAGGGGGATGGGGACGGGGTATTGTTGTTTGTTTGAGTTTTACGACCGCGTATTTTGCGATCTGCAAGCCGTGGCCTTTGCAGAAGACGTGATAACCAGCATTTGTTTTGGGCACCTATTGAAGCCCCTTCCTCCGCGAGGATGCAAGCAGTGCTGTCCCTAAATAGGGCTGCTCGGACATCCCAGACGGCTGCCGAAGTCCACTATGTGTAACGGTTTTGTTTTAGGGGGAGAACGACCCGAGTTAGCCAAGGCCACCTACGGGGTTGCTGTCGCCCCCACCGTAGGACTTTTTGAGAGGTGGAGGTGGAAAGTTCGGGAGTCAGACATACCGGGCGTGGAGGGACACACAACATCGGAGACCCTCACCTGGTTAAGCCGGGGTTGACCGGGGTGTGGCCGCTGGGAAAAACCGAAATACAAGGAGCCACCGGTTAGAGTTGGATACCAGTTAGAGGCGGCCACAGGAGAATTCACCACCTGTGCGAGACAAATGGAGCGACCAAATGCAAGTGGGCTTGAATCGAAGTGAGTTCGCAAGTATACCGCTTATTATGACTGGCTGATGACGGCTAATAAGCCAGAAATGGCCATTCCGGTCTCCCTTGTCTTTGTCGGTTCCACATTATCAACATATGCTACACGTCGCTATGCAACCGCCTGTGAGGGCTCTAGTCTGAGTTCCAGGGCACAACGGAACATAAATGTTCCTTAAGCAGATCGGTGAGCCACACACTATCATCATATTCCCGATCGCAACCGACGAAGCAACGAGCTCGTGGCTCAATGGTAGGGCGTTCGACTCAAATACCAAAGTTCGCGGGTTTCGAATCCCAGGTGTGCCACACTTGGCAACGAAAAGACATGAGGGAGATTGTACTCGTGGTCATTTCTTCACTTCAAAGTTTCAGATGGTGTGAAGAATTTGTGAGAGCTTCTAGGAGTTCGCAAGAGTAAGTGTTTTCATCCACGGAAACTAAATTTTCAATGTCTGTTGGGGAATTGCATGAGCGGGTACAATGTTCCGTTTCGTACTTGATGTCAATTTGGAAGTAGCTGAATTAGGTGAACAAAATTCGGTGAGATTTTCTTTAAAACGCTTCCTAAAAAATACTACAGCATATTTATCGCTGTGGACATTCAGTTCCCTCAAGGATGTAGTTTTCTGTTTGATTGATTTTATAAATATTCCTCACTTAGTTTGAGAAAGCAGTGCATATGCGGGTTTGATCCAGCAATTGAGGGCGGTATTTGGTCGCTTGTATGTTATCTCCCCTGCTGTTTATCGTTTAAATCCTCATCCTTTGGGCAGAGCCTGTGTAAGGATATGATAGCACGCTTCGGTGCAAGCTCACACCACGCCCGCAACCTGCTGCAGATCCTGCCACCGATCTGTTTGACTCTGTTTTATCCCCGGTCTCCGATGTGAAAGTAGGAATGAGTGTGTTAGATGCCACGCAAGTCAGTTGTCACTATAAACTAACGCCTAGGCAAGTATCCCTGTTCCCACCGTGTTATATGACCCACAGTGGACCTCGTTGGAATTTATTGTTAATCTGTCGGTGGTTGTATTATACGGCACATGTATATGTCAGTTAAATGAAGTGGTTTGCGGTAAAATCAATGCCTTTTTTTATCCAGGTTCCCGTCTATGACGTCAGGTTACTGGAGTATATTTAAGGCGCAAGTATGAACCCCAAGCCTCATGGGATCAGCATGTGAGCGCCACTCTAAGAAGTAAAACTCGACTCAAAGGCCAGGTCGCAAGATATCTATGGCGTTTGAAGTACGTGCGTTAGAACAACACAACGTGCAGAAGTCATCTAAGGAATTGTCTTCTAATGATTAATGTTTTCACCGCATTTGGTGAGTCATGAAACACATATTTTTACATATTGCATCAACTAGAGGCGTGATGAATGGGTTTTGCTCATACTGAGAGGTGAAAACAGGCTTCATGCCATTGAAACACACCCTATCTGCACAGGGAACCGCGTTGTCCTTTGTTTCGTTTAACGAAGATAATGATTAGGGCTATAGTGAAGATTTATGTTCGTGTTAGGACCATGTTGAGGGCACACCACTTGATATACTACCTATAATTTAACACAAGGACAGTTATATTGCTGGAGGGTTCTATTCCAATACCGTTACCATGGTCCGTCAGCTTGAAGACAACGTGCAAACACATAAGCTGAAGAAAGTGCTATTCTTGCAGGACATTGGAACCTGCAATATTACAGTTGGAGTGCCATCTCATAAAATATTAACCGAACTTCTGAAATAGATTTCCAATTTTAATCGTTGGGTAGTAAACATTTGACATCCTTAGACAGGATTCAAAAAATATTCCGTAATATCAGGAGGTCTTCTTTTAAATAAGCATTTTTTCGACTGAGAGAAAAACTATACAGTGACGAAAGTGACTATTTACTTATTGTGAACTATATCCCTTGGTTTGGATGAATTGATCATTCAAATATATTTGAGATAAGCCATGCATTAACATTTTTGTACTTATCTGAGGGTAAATACTGTTTTTTTTAAATTTAAACTGGAAGCAGTTTATCCTTCCGTTATTTGAAATCATGTAGGTAGGAGATTTTTCAGGCAGTAAAATTTTTTTTTTCTGAAAGCATAGTACTTTTCCAGATGTTAATGCCACTTTTGAAGTGTACAAATGTATACAAACTGCAGTTTGGAAACGCCGAATCCAAATGAAACGTTAATTCGGGTTCCAAATTATAAGTATTATTTTTAACATTGAAGGCTACCCTTTCTTCGGGTATAAAATTTTAAGAAGACGTAATTTTTTACAAAATGTGTACAGGGTATCGATAATTAATTTTAAAAATCCATCCTACTCAATTATTTATTTTTTAAATGTACTTTTACTTTACTTTTACATCATCCTGATGTGATGGAAACATGTGATTAATTTTGTACGATGAGATCTTACTTTGATAAGCTATTCGAGTTAAGAACACATTTTAACCTTTCTGTTAACAGTTCATGCTATCGCACATCTGCTGCGAGATTGTAAGTCCCCGTCCGAGAGAACACGTGTTCTTTCCGATGAGAATTTACACCTCGCCGCATTTATTCTCGCAGCAGTTCTCAAACTTATTCCTTTTTTTCCCCAGAACTACACCATCGCATGTGGAAAGGGTGATTTCACAATCAAGAGAAGCTGAAAGCGAGGGTTTCTGGCTTGCTTTAATCTCAGTGGAAAACTGGTCAGTGGATGCGTAGTAATTAATTTAAAAATATGTGCGCTTCTGCCGAATTAAAATAACAAAGTGCACAGACATGCTTATTCCCCAAAAAATGACGTGTTTAATGCCCGTGAGTTTTGGCAAGGTGAAAACGCAATGGTCTACTCTAATAAAAAAATACCAACAAACAAACCCAGTCCATGTTTAATTTTAAAAACCAGGGATATATTTTAAAGAAGGGCATCTACTCAACAGATCGGGGTTTCGAGCCTCGGACGGTGCGAACTCTAGGGTTGGCTATGGCTGGCTGATGACGCCTAATGATCCAGAAAAGGCCATTCCAGTTTCCCTTATCCTTGTTGGTAGTGTGCTTAGGCCTTGTGTGGCTGCTGACGAGGCACGACGCAGAGCGAGACAAGTGAGTCTCGTAACCGATTGATGAGCATTCATCGAACAAAACCCTGCAGTTCTCCTAGAGACCCTGTTGAAAACGCAAAAATGTGATAGACTTTGGTGACCTCCATGCCTCCGTTTACGTAATCTCACGATTTTCATCGCCTTTACTTACCCAATCAAGTTTCAAGCTACCTAACACTGGCAGCGTTTCTCGACAATCTTGGCAGCTTCGGAGGTTTGGAGTCTCGCCAGCAATCGTGAACTTGAGTAATATTTTCTATTTGAAAAACATTTTAGAATTTCAAGCTTACCTTTTGTGATATGCCACAACCACTTTATTTATATAAGCCGCTACATTAGACCGTAAACAAATGAACCGAAGAATCCGTGTGCAAGAGTTTTGACCTGCGCTTACATGGCAAAATTTCCAGACTGTGAGTTTGAGTAGTGACAATGCCGGTGTATAATCCCAGGGCCTTTCGTAACTTGCAAACTATTGGTTTCCAGGTAGGCGTACGCGAGCAATTAAGATGAAAAAGTCTACTCGTAGAAAATATCCGTAATTCATATGACCCAGTCTTGAAAAACGTAAGAGCATCTGGGTTTGGAGCCACTTCAGCGAACTCCTCGAGGATATACGTCATTCCTAGAACAGCTGAGGCTCCATGATCTGAGGGGCGTTAGTGCACTGCCATGTGCGCACTCTCAGTCGTCTTCAAGAAGAGGGACTGCAGCCTGGAGCAACCTGAAACCTGTGTGCAAAACCCATTCTCGAAACGTAAGGACGTCGGCGTGCTGACGTCTGTTTGTGGCCTTTGATATCTTAGCCACTTGCGGCCTCATTAAAGCTATCAAGACTTTTTGAATGATCAACCTCCTCGAATAAAGGTGCTCACCACATATGCGTGTGACGTACCGACAGTCCAAGATGCAAAAAACGCAAATTTAGGCTCCCAGGAGCTATTCGAGTGAAGATAGTATAAGAAGAACTTGCGCTGTTTGAAAGATCCTGAAAAATACCTGAAAATCAACCAGCAACCTTGCCCAGGAAGACCAAATTTAACACAGTATTAAAGGCTCAAATGAAGTCGGAGATTCAACCCTCCATCACTATAAGAAAGCACGATGCAGACACAGGATTTTTTCTCTGAAAATTAATTTGGCCTTATACTTGTGAAATTTTCTGAATGCTACTCAAGAACCTGGTGTGATTGTTAAAATCCAAAGATCTTCCGATAAGGGCCTCTACTTAGAAATGGCACAGATGAGATGCGACCTAGACCATTAACAGTCATTTTGGGAAGCAAACAGCAGGCAGAGGTAATACAGTTTGGAAAGTCCAGGCGACTACTCTCTCACCGATCGGATGAAAATGAGGACACTGGTAGCAGAATTGAAGAGACCTCAATGCGAGGGGGAAATGAACCTGAAACTAGTAGATGACGAAATCAAAATTCGAGGCACTCATTTTTTTGGGACCATCCGGTGAAATTGACAGCAACCACGCCGGTCCTCCTCAGCCTACAGATATATATATATATATATATATATATATATATATATATATATATATATATATATATATATATGCAGAATAACATGACCGAAAAAGACAAAGGAGACTGGAATGGCCATTTCTGGCTTATAAGCCGTCATCAGCCAGCCATACCCAAACCCAGGCGCTGCGGCGCCTGAGCCTAGAACTCGCGACCATGGAAGCGAGAAGGCTTTCGAAACGTCAGTACGAATACAAGTTGGTCCATGAACTCTCCCCCTCTTCTTCTTCATCTTCTTTAGGAGATGATAGACGTGATATATATATATATATATATATATATATATATATATATATATATATATATATATATATGATATATATATATATATATATATATATATATATATTTCCCTTCCCTGTTTCTCCGACATAATTACCTTAACAGGAGTCACATTGGATCCATTAGAGGTTGTTTGACGGCTCGCCTCGTGGAAGGGGGGCTTTCGCTCTCAAAACTAGATTCCGAATGGTTGAATCCGGGTGATGGGCGATTCCAATCCCCATCGGTTTGAGGAGGCAGGAAACTCCCTCAGAGACGCCGTCAATGTATGGTAGTGCACGCCAGATTTTGGCTTTTCTGTAACCGGATTTTGTCTTGATTTGGCCTGCCTGCTGCGCTCGATGAAGTAACGAGGGTATCCGTTGGCCGTAAAAAGGCGTTGAAGGTAGCGGAGTTCTTCCCTTTTGTCATCCGACTCACTGCAATGTGTTTCTTCCCTTCTGTAGAGAGTTTGCGCATGGCTGCGTTTGTGGCACAACGGGTGCTTACTATGGGAACTTAAGATTTGGCGCGTGTTGGTCTCATTCATATTAACTGTCGTTTTTATGTGCCGTTGGATGTTCGATGGACAAGAACATCCAGGAATGGCAGTTGGTTGTGACTTTAGGCCTCCATTGTGAATTGGATGTCCGGCAAGATGGAATTCAGGACGCTATGGAATTGTTCGATCATTTCTCGTTTGTTGAGGATAAAGTTATCATCGACATATTGAGTCCAAAACGTTGGCCTGTAGTTTGCGAAAACCAGAGTCTCAAGCTTTTGGAGAACTGCCTCAGCGATGAAGCCCGAGAGCGGCGATCCCATTGGCATTCCTCTGATCTGCTCGTACTTGGTCCCCTCGAAGGTAAAGTACGTCTTCAGACAGAATTTTAAGCGTTGTAAAAGATGTCCCTGCTTCACCGACTCGCCTACGACATCGTACTGCCTCTAAAGCAATTCGCTTACCGTTTTGACTGTTAAGTTCTGCGGGATTGAAGTGAAGAGAGAGGTGACATCAAATGACACCGTGACCTTCTTCTGCGGTGAGTCGCATCCCCCTGGGCCGTTCCAGGAACTGAGTAACTGAAGTGAACGTTGTGGCTGCTCCCGAGGTGAGAGACCTCAGGTGTCGGAACAACCATTTAGCCAAGTTGAATGTTTGTGCGCCATGTAATGACAATTGGGCGGGGGGACTATCGGCCTTGTGTAGTTTGGATAATCCGTAGAACCTTGCTGCGGCTGCATCTGTTGGTTTAACAGCCAGTCTTACCGACTTACTTATTAGTTGGTTTATCTGCATCCCGGCAAGTGTTTTGTCTAGCTGTGTCATCAGCTTCTTCATCGGTTCACCATCGCATCGAAGGTTTGCTTGTAGATCATCCAACAGGTTGTTGGCCTTCTGAATATAGTCGGTCTTATCCAAGGCAACTTTATAACGTACTTTGCCTGCTGGTAGTATCACAATACTCGTGTCAGCTCTCAGTCTCTTGAGAGTATCCTGCTCCGCTCTGGTAATAATTGCGCGTGGTTTGTGCGCCATCACCAAGGCGGTTACCTGTTGCCGAACAAGGTGTTTTGTTTCATCGGCTTCCCCTCTGTGTTTGAGAATTGATTCGACTGTGGCTACTGGATCGGCATCTGTGGTACTGAAGCAAGCCTCGTGACTCGGAACCTTCAGCTGTCCATGCGTCAGCTGTTTAGAGGACAGATTGTGGACTATGACGTCGGTTTCTTCCTCAGGTCAGTGACTTATATTTCGGAGCTTATCTGCCAGTTCGGCATCTCCTTTTGCCCCTAATTCTCTGGCTCGTCTACTCATTACATGTCGAAAAAGTGTAGCTCCGTCTTCGCCGATGAGTTCAGCGCATTTTGCAACCACTTGGCTCACAACCCCGTTATATTTCCGCAATCGAAGATGGCATTCCTGAAGGAGCGTCCGTATCATTCGACTGCCGTGTTGCATCCCCCACTGGTGGCCTGTAAGACAAGCTCTTCGGAAGCACTGAAGCACATATTCTTGAAGCATAATTGTCAAGGCATCTGTGGAGGAACTGGATTTGTGCGTACGTAGATAACACACCAAGGGCAAAGGTTTCCCAACTTCGTGCGGACTCAAGCGCTTCACGCCCGAAAATATTGCTGATAGAAGCGAAGATGCGTGTCCCCGGACATAAATGAGAAGAAAATGCCATCTCAGGGAGTATAGGTGTATTGTCCTGACGTTTCGAAAGCATAAAAGCTTCCATCGTCGGAGGTAAGTATCGTACTTCGACTCACAGTATTTATAGGGTGTGACGGCCATTTTGTAACACAGGGTTGATTGTACGGGTTTACCTTAACCGTGTACAATGTAGGGAGGCCGGGCCTGCACGTGACTCCTCTTGATTATGACGAACGTGTCGTCGACGTATCTGGTCCAGAACTTCAGGGGGTGCGAGCTGAAGACCAATTGCTCAAGCCTCTGCAAAACTGCTTCGGCAATTAGTCCAGACAGAGGCGAGCCCATTGGCATCCCCTCCTTTTGCTCGTAGACCTGGTTGCACAAGGCTCGGATCAGTTATGCCATGGCGAATAAGGCAAACGAGCACGCGGAACCGAGAGCCCACGCTTACGGAGAAGCGAAGTGGCAGCCGAAGGTCTCATGACTCAAGTCAAATGCTGCCTCATTAATGCGCCCGCAAAAGGGAGAACAACTCACGAGAGCAGCAACGACTGATCAGTCCACTGATTGACGTGGGGGAGGCCAACAGGCACGCTGCCTTGCCTCAACCTACGATGGCTCCAAAGGGGACAGCGGTCACGCGAGCCCGCAGGCGTTCAACCTCGAGGCGGTCTAAGGAGGTCAGCAGCGAACGGGCCGTTCAAAGTTCACACGTCCACCGTGGATATCATACGAGGCACGTGGCAAGACTGACTAACTCAAGTCCACCAGGAAGCGAGAAGGCTTTCAAAACTTCAGTATAAATACAAGTTGGTCCACGAACTCGCCCCCTCTTCTTCTTCGTCTTCTTCGGGAGATGATCAACGCGATATACCGTACTCCCGACATAGGTACTAGCTAAAAGCCCAGACACTTATTTCACCGATGTCTCTGCTGCTGCATGACACAGCATCGATGGTTTCTGGCCCTCGGTGCAAAGGTGACTGTTTGGAGTTGAGCCGCCATTGCTGGTGGCAAGGTTAGTTATAGTGCGTTGTGACATATGGGGTGAATCAGTCCGTTTTCTATCACATTGGGTCAGGAAGTGTCCAGCAAGACCGAGCTATGTCCATATTTTCCATTGGCAGTGTGAACATGATACGAGAGCTCGGATGCTTCCGTAGAACTGGTTTTTTGTGGGTCTTATTGTTTGCCAAAGCAATAGCTGTTAGGTGGCTTTGCAGATGTCAGCTCCAAAAATTTGCGCAAATACCCCAAATCTTTCGATTTTGAGCGAAATACTCATAGGTTTCTGGGTAGATTTCTAGGTGCCCTGTAGTTAGGCCTTTGTCGTACTTGTTGTTGCTTCGGAAACGTCGATTCGGCACACTCTCGACATTCACTCTCGTGAAGTAGTCACACGGTCTCGGTTTTTCTGTCATAAAATGGTGTGAATACTTAAGGCACCGATACTATCGAGGATCACAGTATCATTTCTTACTAACTCTGACTGAGGCGAAATTGCTTGAGTGTTCTTGCTTGGCTTTCATCAATAGACCGATTGTGGACTAGGACGTCGTTCTCTTCCTCAGGTGAGTGACTTATATTTCAAAGCATATCCGCCAGCTCGGTATCTCATTTTATATGGTAAATACGTTATACCGTATTTCCGAAATAGGTACATGCTAAAAACCCAGACACGGGCTTCGCCGATGTTTCTGCTGCTGCATCACATAGCAACGAGGGGATCAGTTCCCAAATGTGCCCTAAGAGTTCTCAGTGCGGTTTCAGGTAAATGAACTTCAGAAAATAATATATATCCCGTTTATCCTCCCCGAAGAAGACCTTTCGGAAATTTCTTCGTTTCCACCACCAGAGGGGTGGGGCTAAGGAATGGGATGATCTACAGAATTATTTATCTGGACCTCGCATCCACGCATGTTGATATATGCATAAGCTGCTGCTTCAGTCACTAAGCAGCTTAACTAAAGATTCAGTGTGCAAACCTTTTGAATTGCGCTCAAAGCATTAATTTCTAGACCACGACTTTGAGCAGTGATAAGGTGGGCACTTAATCCCTGGTCATTTCACAATTTGCAATTATTGGCTTTTAAATGTGCTTACTTGATTAAATGAGATGAGTAGTAAACTTGTTAAAAGCCCCCATTATTAATTTGATCCAGCTGTCAAAAATTGGCGGCAATAGAGAAATAAGAGCAAATGGAATTAGCGCCTTCAAGGACTCTGTGCACAACGTAAGGCCTGCTGACGTCAGCCGGTATCCTATAAGGTCGAAGCCTCTTGTGGACTCCTAGAAGCTCTCACAAATTCTTCACACTCCATCTGAAACTTTGAAGTGAAGAAATGACCACGAGTACAATCTCCCTTATGTCTTTTCGTTGCCACAAATGACACCCACGGGAGTGCTTTGGATCAACAAAGCCAGTCTGAGAATGGAAGTTAAGTTCAATTGGCCAAACTGCTGCCTACCACAATATCTGAATTCCTTTCATTGGTGTTTCAGACAGATTCAAATAAATAATTAAACGCGACTGTGAAGAACTCGGAAGTCTCGATGGAATACGAACCCATTTCCGCTATGGCAAGGCCTGGGCCCAGCCCATGCCTAACCACAATGCTGCACAAGTCGGGAGCCATGCGTTTTATACCACTTGGATTATATTACCAGCACAGCCGACTAAAACGTATAAAATCGACCGATTCTGATACATTGAGTGTTTGGCGCAAGCAGGATTTCCTGAATAAGGAATAATGCACCAGACGATTACCAGGCTTGCATGCAGCTACAACTCACAGTTATATATTCAATTCTGCCAAAAGTGAACCTGGTAGTCGTCTGGTGGGTTCCTGCTTTATTGCTTACGAGATCGTACTTGGAAATCTGCTTAGTGTAGCAGACATGGTAGACTCCATACGTTGCAGTAGGCTTGACGGGTAAATTGACCCAAGTGTAATTAAACTCACGAGGCTCAAGTGGCGAGAGCGTTGGCTTTACTAAAGTCCTCCTCATTGGTGCCGTGTATTTAACTTCCATCGAGCCTGCCCCGGCTTTCACAATTTGGTCGTCAAATAAAATTATCTCAGTCGGTTGTGTTTTACAGTATTGTGTTATACGGCAGCCTTTTCATATGAAGAAGTTAAGGTGGTTTGTTATTATCCGGATTTTTACAGACTGCTCTACCGAAGACCTCGTGATGATTAGGAGGATCGTCACAAGTATGTCTAAGCAAGCTCCGATCAGAATAGAGACATCGACCGAAGATGAAGATGGTTCCCAGTTATAAAATACGCCAGGTAATCTGTAGACCTGGAATATGGGTCTGGCATTGAGTGACCCCTGCAAACAGTGCTGCGCTACCTAACAGACGTTGCTCTAAAATACCGCCAAGAGTGAATGGGCAGCGGTAGTTCCTTTTATTTATAAAAACATCGAGCTAGTTGTGTCGACTGCCAGGCATCAAAGTTTTATGACAGCTCCTATCTGAGAGTCACTTGAAGGACAACTGTGCCTGGGAAAAATCCTGCGCAGTGAATGACCGTCTGAAGCAGTCTTAGAGGCACTAACGCAGTCGTCAGTTCAAAGTCAACTGAAGGTTTCAAGTTCTTTCCTTATCGGTATGAGACGACAGGAGTCAGCTCACGGCAATTAACGGCAATGACCCAGCCGTCATTGCATCATTTACGATCTCCAGCGGTGATTGTGTGAGTCGCTAATTAGGGTACGCGTATGATCGCGTGGCTACTTGGGGAGCTTGTGCCTCTAGCACCCTTATATAGCCCCTTATCCTCGAAGCCGAACCTGTACGTCAGGAAAATACACTTCTTGTTCCAGTGATCGCATCTTCTCCTACTGACTTGCTTCCTGTCACAACCTCGGTATTTAAATCATCACCACGTCCAAGGCTTTTCCTTCTATCCAACATTCAATTAGACTACCCGCTGACAGGGGCGTTAAGGCATGACTCGTCGCTGACACTAACACCGAAGCTTGAAACCCCACAGTCACCACGCTCACTGTGAAAAAGGGCGGACTACTCCCAAGGTTTATTTTGTGCCTCAATGAGCGGCTGTATGTAGGTCATTACCTAGACGCCTTAGAGAACCCGAAGCGCACTTCCACCTTAACAAGATATACTGACGGTAGGGGAAGTATCCCGACATAAGACGCTAGTAAGAACTCGAACAATCGTTATAGTTCCTGACGCTCTTCTAATTAAATCCTCGGGTTGCTACCTCTGAAATCTTCGACGATTCTGCGCTAACGAGGATGCCTTCTATGTATCTTATAAAAAGACAGTGTGTGGTCACTTCCAAGGGTCACATACCAGATTATGCCAAGAGAACGTGTCCTCCGTTATTTCTACAGAAAATATCGAAGGGAAAGATGGCTTACGCATTCAGCCACAGATTTTAATGTGTACATCGATCGTGGACCTATGCTAGTATTTTTGCCGCCTATGAAATAATCACTTCTATTACTTTGTCAATTAGTAGTAAAGAGTTAACAACTAAAATTATTCGACTAATATTGACGAATAGGAAAGGGGTCTCACTGGTTTTCCGGGATACTATACTGCTCGATAGTGAACCCTCAAACCTTTCTGTGAAGCGTCATTCTTTCAATCAGGCTCTAGAAATTTTTTGAAACCTGACAAGCTTTGACACAGGAAACGGTGTTCGTCTCTGTTTAGTTAGTATTTATTTAGATGATGATGACTCAATAAAGCTCTCTGTTTTCTAAGAAAATACCTGGAAAGGGCAATATTTACATTTTCCAAACTTTTTGTCAATACAATGGAAACGAAATCTGGTATATACGCTCTTTCAAAGAGCGAGGAATATTTATTTGAGTGAGACACTAGATACAGAAGTTGGCCACATCAAAGCAGCCTTACTTAACCGCGGTTATTCTGCACGCTTCATTCAAAAGTAAAGAAACAGTCGACGGCCTAAATTGACGGAACAGTCAGTTCCGAAGAAGCCTATTATGATATCCTTAACTTTTAAGGGGGACAAAATTTCAAACGCAAACAAGCGACGATTGCGCTGCACCGTAGAAAGGATGTACAACGCAGCTGAACTCATCTTTATCATTCCTACTAAAAGCCTTCCAGGCATCCGGATGCGTTGCCGTTGTATGCCGCCCCAAATTGTTTGCATGAATTAACGTTCACTTGCGGATACAAGTACACCGGGCAAACGCGAAGGCAATTGCCAGCCAGAAACTCTGAGAATTTGCCTAACTGGATTTTCATGTAAGAAAATAAAGTGCCATGGTCTTCGATTACGAAACATCTGCTGGACAGCCGTCACTCTGTTGACCTCAAAACAGATTTCCGAGAACAAGTACTCGCACCCTGCGCTACCTCAAAGCAGCCTCTGTACGGCGGGAGAAAACCGACCTATGTAAGCAGCTAGACCACATAGTTAAGCTCTAATTGCCCTGGTAATATTCACGTCTAGATTATCTCACGACTGTGATTTGTGTTAAATGCTCCCCACTTTATCTTGCCTATAGGATGTTTAAAGGTAACGGCTTTCATCTGATCATTCTTTACAGTGCACCCCGATGCTTGCTGTTATGCATTGACATTCTATGCAAATTCAAACTAATGTTGTCTTCTATTCGTTGTCTGTTATGCAAGGACGGAGTGCAGTGGATAAGCCATCGCGAAATTTGTAAGAACCAAAAAATCCTTCTCCTTGCTCGTCTCAGCTGCTCGACGCTGTCGGATGCCCACACGCCGAATCCAGGAAGGTCTACGTAGCCGTAGTTGTAAGTGGACATCAATTGCATCGGTGATATTTGCTGTCGCATTGGATTTTTTGCAAGCGCATCGTCAAAGTTAAGAAGAGAACGTGGTCCAGTAGCAAAAGTACTTCGGTTCAAGTGGAGATGAGTTAAGACGCAGTGCCCGAGAAGGAATCCAGCCTCAATGTATCGTAAGAAAAGGCGGATTCCTTAGCTGACACCCGCCAGACTTCGCTCGGAGTCTTCTCCAATGAAAAATCAGACCCCAGTCAAGAAGGACGCACAAACCCTGTCTTAATGATACTGATAATCTACTGATAAGCTCTCCGAGGTGATGAGCGTATTTACACGTAGGCTACCGCCGTGAGAGCTGCAGTATTTTTTGTGGAGCAGGGAGCGGATTTTCGCCAACCCAGCCATCTGCATCCTCTCCAGCTATTCTTGACTCTGTCGGGGTCCAGGTAGGGGGCGAGAGTTTGGTAGATGTTGTGCAAGTCTACTATCGACGCGCATGTCCCTGCGCTTGCTTCCAGCCAGTCATAAAGCCCGCGCGGTGTAGATCGTCAAAATCGACGGTCAAACTGTCAGAGTCAGGGGCACAATTCGCTCCAGTGCACTGCTATCTCGACACATTCTATCAACAGTGAGTTCACCCCGAACCTGTTCCGGTCCACGCCGAGGAAAACAGCCGAAAAGGAGGACAAGCTATAATCAGCAACTCTATTTGACGCCCAACTTTCGAAGTATTTTAGCAGTCTTGACTACTTGACTACTTCAAAACCGGCAAACTGAAGGGAAAAGGACTGGAAGGTAGGTGTCACAACGCCTGAGCTCCTACTTAACCCAATCTAAATGTTGTTCATTTTTATCCAATGTTTGGACGTCAAGTGCACGTCAATAATCCGTGTGAGAATGGCGTCCTGCGGCGACCGGTCAGTAGTGTAGTCGTTATACCGTAAAAAATGGAGCTCCATAGACAAAAGTCAACCCTGCCCCCACACTGAGACCGCGGTCTCCAGACTGACAAAGCCACAAGTTGTCTAGTAATAGACTCCACAGGGCTTTTCACATTGACGTCGAATATTAAATGAGCATGACCTGTCTCCACAGGTTTGATGCCGTTTAATTTTACTCGTACAAACGACAATTTAAAGTAATAGCACCAAAGTCACCCCATGTTCTGCATTGAGAGTTAAATAATTTCACCCGCTTTAGAACAGGAGGCTTTCGGTCGGCATGATTTGACGATTGAGCCCTAAGACAGGATGGTGGTAGCCGTGATGGACAGATCAACTGGTTTACCAATCCCTGTCCACCCGCAGACTACATTCAGCAGGTTACCATGGCCCCAATGTATGCAAGACTACCTAACGAATGCTGTTTGGATCCGTCAACTGGAAGGCTGGCGCAAGTCGATGCCCGACACTTGTGAGGAGACGGTTAACGATGCAGATGAAAAAACAATGCGACAAGAACGCTTGCTGTGATAGTGAAGACCTGAGAGGTCATTATTGAAAAGAACTCTGGCCTTCGTAAAAAGAATGCGTTTATGATATTGATAATGACTGTACAGTTGGAAACTGCCGCGAAATTACTTCTTGGCATAAGTAATGGTCATCGCGTGGGTTGGGGTGAGCTTAAATCCGTTGTAGGCTGCCTTGGCCGCTGTAGCCTGATTCTCTGTCTCATATTCAACGAAACCAATGCCACCGACAGCCCTCCTGGCTTCTTGAAAGCCAGAGAATTGACTGAAAAGCATGGTAAGCATGGCATCTGTCGTTTCTTCCGGCAGGTTACTGACAAAGAGGACCCGATTCGGAGGCTCCGCTTCAGCCGCTTCCATCTGAAAGGGTTAAAAATGAGTCATTAATTGCTACTGTACGTCATTTAAGTAAGTATTATTGTTTAAAACAATTTGACAGCTCACATCAATCTGAGGGGTGGCCGCTGCGGCCGCCTGGGCACGTTGAGCAAGCTTCCTGCGGCGCCTCTTCTCCTTCTCTTCCTCACGCTTCTTCTGAGTCTCTGCAGTGACACCCATTAGAATTTTGATCTGCGTAGAGTTCGTTTTGGCGTACTGGATTCTCATTGGCTGAAAAGAGTAGGGGGGGAAACACGCCAAGAAACGAGTGCTAACCGGGGGAATTCGTGTACAAGTAGACTACAGGTGCCCGGATTCGGGGCAGGAACAGGCTTGACAAAAGAAATTTCCGGAGTATATACTGCTACTAAAGAAAAAAGTTTACATGGACGAACGGTCACACCGAAAAAAACAATACTGACGACTGCCTGCGAAAAGTTTGCAGACAATGGACGGTCTATATCACAACTGCCAAACGATTATCTTGGGCAACCATTTTTCGTAAAAGTCACTAAACACCACAGATGCGCACTGTTTAACAAGAAACAGTAAATTAGGCAATAGAAATTCCGAAGCACCAGATCGAAAGATCATTCAGAAACTGGACGCTTGACAACCTGAGCCACCTCCCCACCCCCTTCCGGCTACTATTTAACCCCGCCATTTATATTTCATTTCGACCGCACATTTTAAGTACGTAGGGCTGATCTTGTCCTGAAAGCTGGCCGAAGCAAAGTTTGCAGGCCAATACTGGAGCGAGGTCACGTCAAGGCAAACGATAGCACACAACAACAGAGGTAATGATCATCAGCGCAGTTGCGGTGGCAACGCGATCATTATAGGAAACTTGGCGGGCTTAAAACTATCAAAACAGGCTCAGAGTTGCGATTTGATAGGTCAACATGGTAAAACAGCCCTTCGTCAGACTGAAATTCCGGCGACAATTGCACCTTAATGCGGTTAAATTTGATCGATGAGAAGCACACGACCCGTGAGAGTTGGGAAACAGCCTGTGTGCGTGTAAGGGTAAACGGGCCGTTTAGCTTTTAGTCTCTGTGCCCGCGCCCACTACTATTCGTTCTGACTTTGTGTCTTGTCGCTGACACCAGATGGGTGTGGGAGGGGACAGTGGGGCAGATGGAGCGAAGTTCCAACACAGCACGCACACCACTGCTGCTCTACTCAGTCGCTTGCCGGCGGTAGTCAAACTAACGGTGGTTGGGGTGACTGATAAATCGATTATCCAACTCTAATGACTCCTTAAAGTGGCAAATGGCTGCAGTGTGATCCAACGTCCCGTATCTGAAAATTTACATTTGTTGGGGACAGGTGCGTGAGTGAAAGACGTAGACGGTCTGTCTGGCCGTTAACCACGGCGCCCAGCCTCGTCCGCAGTCGTTTGGGATTCGCAGTATCATAAGGACGAGGTGGGTGCGAGAAGAGTGAGTGAGGCGATGCAGCAAACTATAAACAAAGTTCCGCTCGTCCCTGCTAGTCCCATTTCAAGACGACCATGGACTTCGCTGATTGCGGCGGTGAAGCTGGCGATGGTCGCTGTAGCTGCGCTGCCAACTAGGAGCCTTCCAGAAATTGTCGACTTTTTATGGTGAGTAGCTCGCTCACACACTATTTGGTTTTTCTAATTGCAATCAGCGTGAACGTAGGAACACGAGTTACCACTGCGCTACCCAACCACATGTTCAGCACAAAAAACGGCCGACAATTGCCCCCAAGTGGGCACCAGCAATTTAGCCAGTTGCATGAGATAATGGCGGCCCAGCTTCCAAGGAGTTGCCGGTATGTTGGGCCACACCCAGCCTACGAATTAGGCGGCCATCTAATCAGCAGTACCGGGGGTTGACATTATCTACAGGGAGAGACTTGGTACTAAAAGTAGACTCCTTTAGGGTCACGGATGGCCTTGGAATCCATCCGTGCTCTGACCTCAGGCATTCTTATACTTTGAATAGGTACGCTTAATAATTTAGTCAGTTTAAATATTTCCTTTTCATGAGCTCTTAATCAGGATCCAAAGTTTCAATCATCATCATTTGTATTACGTCTGAAAATATTGAACAAGCTGTAAACTTAGGCATTAGGAAACCGGACTTGTTAGGCCCAGCCTCAAATTTTGTATAAGGATTCTAGTTCAGTGTCATCAACGTCGGCGGAAAAAGTACATCTTAATACCTGTCAGACCAGTACGGGCTATATAAAAAATCTTTCCGTCAGCTTTACAATAGGGGTAGTCTAAAAGTTCAGCCACATGTTCCGATTAATTTTGCTGCCGCATGACGCAACTTCGATAAGGCTACACCTGGGTCAAAAAGGACGACACCATAAATACTAGCTTCAGTGAAAACTTCGTGTAATCAGGCTTGACATAAAACAGACCACGTAGGTCTTATCGTAGAGGGAATGCCCAATAAACAGGTCGCCTGGAGAGATGAGTATGAAGTCTATGAAACCCCTCCGCGAAATTAGTTTCGGGCGTTAACTGGAATGTGGGCATACCACCGTCTCTTCGTTGGTTATGAGTGCCACAGGACTTGCAAGTCCTTACGAATTTCAAAATGACCGAGAGACTCTCCAACAGCCTTTAAACGTCAATGTGAGCACTGACGGCTTAGGCCTCTTCGATGGTCTCAGTATTTACGAATACGACTTACGTGCATCATGCCAGCTAGCAGCTGCTTAACCGACTCGAATCAGATAGTTCTTATGTCAGGCGCGACAACCGCTATCCAGGGCAGGGAGAAGTAGTGAAGTGGGAGCATAACATGCAATGCATCTCACTCACTGTCACACCAACAGCGTTCTAATAATACCGAAGGTAGAGCAGCCTGCATAGATCCGCCGATTTGGCAGGCAGCCCTGACAACGAGGGCCACAAGGCGATTGATCCCGCCCCGGCAAACAAGCCAGCTTTCGTAGCGAAAGCTACAGGGGTTGCAGACAGTCCGACTGCCCAGTACTGGCTTCGTCCGCTAGTTAATACAGCTCCGTTTATCGACATAGGACAGGTGGGACCACCTCGTGCACACAGGCATTTGGCGCAACAGTTAATCCATCAGTGGCCAACCCGGCAGGTGCCATGACAGTCTTTCGGATAAACAAGGTCATAAAAACCAACCTTTTGAAAGAACTGGAATCCTTGAAGTACACGAAGGGCGCTTGTGGCCGAATTGATGTTCTGATAGATGATAAACGCCTGTCCGCGCATCTTGGGTGTCTTCATAGCAATTATGTCGATTATGCGACCATGTTGACTGAAGAGGTAGTAGAGGGCTCGCTTGAGGTCTGTTTTGCCTAACTTATCATTTAAATTATTGACATACAGCGTGTGATTGGGCCGCAGGTCCATCAAACTGAAAGGCGACAGATAATGGAGGTAAATATGACATCAGGGTAGGGTAGGGGGCAGAAATGGCTGAAGAAGAACAAAAAGTGACGAGTCGGTAGTAAGACTTTTTTTCAGCACTTTTACAAAACAACTTGGAGGTGTATTATTCGATAAAACGGGAGCTGGGTCACTTCTTGGCAAAGGTTATGCGCAGTGGGTGGCCGGGACGAATGTTGAAACCCTGCAGACCTTGTTTTGCAGTAGCCGACTCCAACTCATTGACAAATTCCACAAAGGCAATGTCATGTCGACCCGGCACCATTCGAACCTCTCGAAAACCGACAAACTGGTTGAACAGCATGCCCAGCATAGTCTCGTTGGCGTCGTCAGGTAGATTAGTGAGAAAGAGGATCTTGTTAGGCGGTTGATCGGGGATGCTGGCCGGGTTGATCGGAGGTGGATGAGGAGGGGCGGCGGCGGCGGCAGTAGCTGCGGTCCCCGCACTGGACGGTCCTGGTGGCGGTGGTATGGCAGCCCCACCGTTCTCCTGGCCTCCAGCAGCTGCGGAGGCGGCTGCTGCTGCAGCTGCTGCCGCCAGGCGCTGCTGTCTGCGGCGAATAGCACGCGCGCTGCTTCCACCAACCAGTGCCACGTCCGTCACCATGGGAACACCGGGCTGGGGATGAGTTGGTGGCGGTGGTGGTGCTACGCGCTTAGGTCGCTCCACGTAGGTGCCCTCGCGCTTGGCGATGATATCGGAGTTTTTGAGGGCGAACTGAATGCGCATTGGTTTCTCATAGAGTGGAAAGCCCCGCATAGCCTCAAGTGCGTTTCGAGCACTGTTTATATCATTGAAGACTACAAAGGCTTGACCGCGCATCTTCAGTGACTTGCCTGGAGTTCGGAGTAGATGAGGAAATTCAAGAAAGGACACTATAATAAGGGGACAAACTTAATAAGGTGTGCGGAGCGGAAGGCGCCCTCGTTATGCAAGCAATACAGTTATGAGTATACGCCTGTAATAGACATCATAAATATCACACGCCGCACGTTATTTATTGTATATGGTAGTACAGTCCTTCGATGAGGAAGTACGGAAGAAGTCATAGCCGGGGGGGAGTAGTATGCTCCAACCTGCCTTTTTGTTGACGTGTGACGTCCGTTGAAACGGATTCTGCGGATTCACAGACAAGGACTGTACATCAGTTTACCGCTTATGTCATCGCTAAATGATCCCTCTTCTGTAGTTACACTTTGAAATGTCTTATTCCTGTGGTCTTGTTCAAGAGGCAAATACGCCCTGCACCGAGCACGATACATCCTCAAACAAGACTTCTACTTAAATCTGCCGAGTAACCCTTATTTACTACAAAATTTCCTAACCTTCGGAAAGCCATCGTGCGTTATAAAAGAGACGCCATTTAGTTCTACACTGAAATTCACAAATTGAGGATTAATCTGGGCAAGACACACTTACGCATGCACGACTGAGTCGATAAAGATGCGGATTACCGCGAACGTGAGATGCGCGGACAGAGGGTAGTCTTTTGTCGATCGTCAGAAAAACCTTGGCCAGGCGTTACAATGTGGAATGCGATGTGCCCTTCTGAAACCGTGACCTAGTTTGGCTGCCTTACGGATTACTTTGTGGGCAACACTGAGGGTGGTACTCTTATCTATCATTGCTTACAGTAGGTGACCTAAGTCACGAGGCAGTAACAAAAATGTCCTAATACTATTCCCATGTGTGGGGGACTACCGATTAGCATGCACGATAATCACAATATTGACTTTGAATGCGCGCCCCTTCGGCCACCTGCGAAGATCACACTTGTTCATAACGGTTACCTAGAAAGAGGAAATAGGCTGGAGTACCCACAAAGATGTAGGGAATGAGGTTTCTATAACTTATTAGCCGTCGTCAGCCCAATTATGGGTGGCGTAAGGACAGAGCGTCTGACAGAAAATAGAATTGTTTTTTGGAGACACTATCAAAGCCGAATTGGGAAAAATAAAAACAAACAGCACGGAATACTTCCATGTGGTGTAAATTGCTAGCTTGCGATTCATCGAGCGCATCCGTGGAAAATGTTCTTCACTGAAGCTACAAACACCCCTCAGCTTGGTTTTCATACCAAGTTCACGTTGATTTCGCAGACATTGATGATGTCGGAAGAACACCGCGCGCGTGTGCGTAGGTGATTACTGGCGACAAAAGTTGTCTACAAGCCTCAATTTTATTGTTCAGTAACCTAGCAGATAGCTCCGGTTACAAAAAGGAAAGCAATTATCATTGTTTTTAAAGAATTTATTTTCCAGCCCACTTCAGTTATAGTAAAACCCATTTGGGACACTGTCTACGGCAATTCTGCAAAATATTTAACCAGGACTTACCACTATGGTGGTCTACTAGAGTATGCTGATTAACCCGGTTAAATAAAGATGGTGAGAGACGAACACAGGAGGCATTCAATATGTGCCCCTACAACGGTTTACGCGGGAGATGTGCTGGAGCAACACGGGGACTAAACTATGGCAAGGATGGCGTTAAGCGGGCTGTCCAACCTTAACAAACGCCACACTGGTGGTATGGTGGCACGCCTAGGCGCAGGGTCACGCCACAAAAACCACTTACACCAATCCCAGCATCAGATGGCTAACCTTTTCAGAGGAATGACGCTTGGGACGGAAGACGGAGTGAAAATTATTTACGGCATGCAGCGCACCACCCTCGCTAGAATCAAGTTGACGCACTGTTGAGCTATCACGGTGCACAAAAAGTCGTATCTTGGAAGGCTGCCAACTTGACCCATTGAGGACAATGAATAAGGCTGCACCGGTCCCTTCTGATTGTGACCTCGATGGCACTTCCACTAAGATGGGATCCGAGCCGACTACGTCTTGATGCGGTGAAAACCTGGCACACTGCGGTAAGCAAGCGTGTGTGGTATGTGTAGACGGATTTTACGGTTTTATCGGTAATTGCGCTCAGTCCGGCCCTCGCTTTTGACTCTGTACTGATACCGTACCCAAGTGGGTGAGCGTGGTAGATGGTAAACAGGTTTATTATCATTATAAACTAATTCATGTGTAAATCACCCTCCCTGGGCACACCGGGCTGTGAGATATACTGTGGACATCGTTGTTCGCGACGGTCAAACTGACACTAAGAAATTTACCACGCCTCGGCGAAAAGCCGCATAATTCATACTTAGTTGAGCGCTATGGTCGAGGCGGAGACGCATGGCTGCACAGACACAATCGGGCACTTGCTTTATCGGCATAAGGGCAGCAAAACAGCCCAAAATGTAGCTTCTGTTTCTATGGATATGGCCTTTGTCAGCTATTCCGAGCAAACAGCAATGGTAGTTCCGCGTGTGCCAGAACTCCTAATCATGCATGAAGTAGGTAGGAAACACAGCTTTGCGTTTCATTAACGTTTAAATGTGGGCAAAAAACAGCTTCGAAAAATAAAATGAACGTTGTTGAAATAAAGCGCAGTAACGCATAAGACGAAAATCGAACTGCTGTAGGATTTGGAAGAGACGTAGAGCCGTAACAAAGGGTATAAATATAGAGAACTTACCTGTAATTATGTCCAGAATCTGACCAAACTGGACAAAAACGGCATACAGCGATTTTTTTAAATCATCAAGTTTGATCTTTTCGTTTAGATTGTTTATGTAGATGGTGTTGTTCGGAGGCAAATTGGGGATCGCAGTATGAAGGGCTTGGGCGGCAGATGGAATGGCATGGGCTACACCAGGAAGCATAGTTGGTGGGAGGGCTCCGAGGCTCATTGTTTTCTGCTTGAAATTAAGGGGAATGAATGAATGCGGTGGCGAAGGAGATGTTGTTAAGCTCGCTAGGGTCCCAACTTATAGAAGACTGAGAAAAAAACGTTGAAAGCACATAGACTTTCTAGCAATTGCCAAAAAAACAGCAGTATGCTCAAAGGTAAAAAAATTCAGACATAATAGGATATTCGGCAAAATGTGTGCCCGACGCCTAGCGTAAACAAGCAAGATCATGAAATTCTCTTAGCACTCGCTCAGTTATGTGTGAATACAAATACAGAATTGTTGCTATTACCACTTCAAATACGGATAATCCCTTTAAACTCATGAACGCCGAAAAGACTGAGCATTGCAGTTAACTTCTCTGAGCTAAAGTTTGAAGACACTAAAAAGTCGCTCTCGCAAATTAACCCATACAACGTCAGTAATGACGCTCTGTTAAGGTTTAAACCAAATATTACTAAATTCGGCACAACACTAAATAGGTAAGAAAAACGGAAGAGCCTATTCGAAAACTAGGCATCCTCGAACGAAAACTGCAATGATTCGAATCATAAATCTAATTGATTATCACGTAAGCATTTCTCACAAATGAGGATTTCGTCATCCCACGATTCGCGATCTTCAATTGGTAAGCCAACCTGTCTTACTAATAGATTATGGTTCCTAGAACAAAATTATCCCGTAACATTTTAAAAATCAGATATTCAAAGGCCTCTCATCTCAAAATCAATATGTACGGTAATAAAACAAAAACCGAAACGATAAGCTGATACCCCTAAAGAACCCGTCGGTTATTCTTTAAAAAATTTGTTATGAAATCGCGTCGGAAATTTAAAGACAGACAAATTAGTATAGACTCAGTCGAAGCCAGGTGACAAATGTTTCCTTTAAAACAAAAAGGGGACACGGTGTGAATCCGGCAGAAGATTATAGTGAAACCAACAGCCACCTACAGACCGAAAGTTCCATATCTTGGTCTTATAACCAGCTTAAGAATGGAACAATGGGTATAATATCAAGACTACCATCATGTTTGCGGTAGGGTAGTCTCCAGTGCAGTGAATGGCGAAGAAATCTCGACCAGCTGCGACGTCTTTTCACTATATGCTAGTCGTCAGGGGGGAGTGGAACTATGACAAGGGAAGAAAGAACATAGAGAATGATAACTGATCAACCGAAACCACGAATTCGAGAGAAGAAAGCGCTATGGGAGTGCCAATAGAACCTACAAGCAGTCTCTTTTGTCGAACACAAAAGCCTGCAGAAAAAGGAGCGATAACAAGCACGAGCCTTGTAGTACCGGTGAGATCAACGGAGAACAATTTTCCCTTCAAGCGGACAATATCAAACTTCGCAAAGGCTCACAGAAAGTATACTAACAGTTGCTACCACTACTAATACAAATCTTTTCGTTCAGGAAATGCAGCGGTTCGCACAGTTAACTAATATCCGAACCAACTAAATTAGAGGCTTTTGAGAAAAGTACACAGAAAATCGTGCAAACGTAACTGGCGCTCCACTTACAATAACTGAGCGGTAAGAGCTCAAAGCAGACATCAGTAGAGGAAAAAATACTAAGATATTTTTCGCATCGAAACATTGCAGGTCGTTGGCTGGAGTTTCAGGAACAATTTGCCTGCGCCTAACTTGCCTTATTTGAACGAAGAAAGCCTGGATATAAACATTAAGCACGGGACACACGGAGATCAGAACTTCGATTGAGCGGGCGGTAAACATAGTGCAAAGAACCCACTGACAAACTCAGAATGCAAAGAAGCGAGATAAAAGCAGGTGATCGCATAAGTTGGAGGGGGCAGATGTAACTAAGACATTAATGGGGTTAGAAAGTGTCCGGTCTGGTGGATGGAAGAGCGTAAGTTGTATAGGTCAAAAGCAAATTGAGAACCTCCAAACTACCGATCGTGAGATGTAAAATTGAAATTAGATATAAAGGTATCGTCTTTTGTATTTTCTGACAGAAATTCCATGAATTAATATTCCTTATCCAGACATAAACGCTGGCAATCCTTTCCTTTATACCTACTCATGCCCTTTTCGCCGCAGATATGCACTTCTCGACAGGTATAAGGACTTGTGTTTTAATAACTGCAAAGCTTTGCCTAAGACGACCAATTATCGCATATGCGATAATTGTCTGCATTTGCCAACATATGTTGTCAAATTCAGTAGGGAAACGTACGACTGTGTGCCATGGCAACTGCAGTTGCGAACAAAATAGCTATGGAATATTAATACTCAAATAAGAGCAATATTTGGAGATAGAAACGAGACAAGCACGACACAAACACAAAGACACAAAACATGAGACCATCCTCACCAAATTTCAATACACCCGGTCCGAAGATAAAAACAGTTGGACGATTTAAACAACTGAAGTGTGATCGAAAGTAGAACAACTACTTTGCGTTTTTCTTTAGCTTATTGTGCCTAAACACAATCATACGCATGCAGATTTATTCAAAAATATGAATTTTAATCTATGAGAGTGGCAGAGCAATGTGTGAAGCATTCTAAGTTACTTTTTATAACTGAAGAAAGGGTTTTGATGTTAGCGGGTTCTGTGAGTTTTATTCCAATTCGTTATAGTGTATTTAGATATTTAGCTGTTTCTGGAAATGATCGAATACTTTTACTTATACGTTCTATTGGAACAAACTCCAATATTGCAGCGAACTCCACCAACACAATCTGGCTATTTTCAAGGAGAAGGTAGTTCAAAAGAATACGAATTTTCCATTGAACCAACCGATTGTTCTGAGGACAACGGCAGCCACCTCACTAACGCCAAAACCATCAGGGAACCAATTGCCCAAAGAGATGTCAGAACTGATTCCGTAACACCCAGAGTTCTCACTAAAGAAACCAGAGTTACCGAAAATCATCAAGAAACGGAAAAGACATATAATAATAATAATAATAATATTAATAATAGTTGTATTTAATACCGGTTTACAGGCATTGTCAGGTGAAATATTCAGTGGGTAGAGGCTGGCAGTGACCTTGACGTTAGAGGAGACACCGTTGGGCTCATAAAATTGACAAACGCAACAGGAAATTTGGTCGGCGCGAAATTGAAGTGCTTGTATACAAATGCACAAAGCCTTTTATCAAAACTTTATGAGTTAAAAATTTGCCTTGCCGAAGTATCTCCGGATTTGATAGCAGTAACCGAAACCCTGGCTGTCGGGCAGTATTCGAGATAGCGAAATAACATTGTCTGGATACCAAATATATCGGAGGGACAGAGAAAACCGACAGGGTGGTGGAATACTTGTGTATGTGAAAGACATGCTAATAGTGTCCGACAAGACGAGAATGTTTGCGTGCAGCACGGAAGCCATATGGTTGAACATCAAGGCTCTTGGCTCTCCATGTCTGGATGTCCTCATTTTCTATCGGCCACCTAGGACAGACCGAGTCGCGGACATCCACTTGTTGGAACAATTAGAAAGTTTTTTCGGTCGACCTAATGTCATGATTATGGGTGACTTCAACGCACCAGGAATTAACTGGAGCACTGTTCAATCATCATGCCCGAAATCGACTTTTGATTATGTTTTTTTCTGCAAAAGACCTTTGAAGGCACTCCTCACACAACATGTCCCTTTCCCCACCAGAACACGTGAAGGACAAAGGGCTAACTGTCTTGACCTGGTTTTCACGAAAATATCAGGCAGCATTGACGAGATTATTTCAATGCCTCCGCTCGGTCGTAGTGATCATGTGGTGCTTATGTGGGGTTACTCCTTATTCTCCGTTGCGCCTGCTATAGGGGAAAAACGGCGTAACATTTGGCGAGGAAACTTTCATCAGATGCGAGCAGATTTAACAGACATCAACTGGACCTCAATGTTTTCGAGCACCGTAAACGAAGATTGGGAGACCTTCCGAAATGTTCTTCTGCAAATTATGGACAACCACTGCCCGCTAACGAGTGTCCATCACAGCAAGCGTCCTGGGTGGCTAGACAGCAACTTAAAAAGGGAAATAAACAGGAAGCACAAGTTGTGGAGAAAATATTGCAAGTCTAATCAAGTCGCCTATTTTAATAAGTATACAACACAGAGAAACAAAATGAGAAGCCTTATTCTTAAAACGCGAAGAGAATTTGAGAAGACTTTGCTGCAAAAGGCAACGCAGAATCCAAAGTTAGTTAACAGTTACCTACGTAGATGTACAAGGAATAAACATCAAATACCACTGATTAAGATTCCCGTCGGCGTCGAAATTTCTGAAAACAGGCAAAAAGCCGAGTACTTTTCACAGTTCTACCGCTCAGTCTTCACTAACGAGGCAAGGTTCCTTCGTCCCTCAGTGGATAACCCGCCGACTGCAAGCATTAGCCACATGCTATTCTCAGAATTTCTGATCCAAAAGGAATTAAAAGAACTAAAATAGTCGAAATCCCCAGGACCAGACGAGCTTCCACCCAAGCTTCTGAAAGAACTCGCCAATGAACTTTCCGCACCTCTGTCAGTGCTCTTTCAAAAGTCATTTGACTCCGGAACACTTCCTTTCGATTGGAAGCTGGCACATATAACTTCCTTGTACAAAAGTGGTAGCCGGGCGTCAGTGACAAACTACAGGCCCATAAGCTTGAAATGCATCCTTGGCAAGATTATGGAAAGGATCATCAAGAGCGAATTGGTGAAATTCCTAGAGACTCATAATTTGTTATCAAGCTGTCAACACGGGTTCAGAAAAGGAAGATCATGCACAACGAATTTGCTGTATTCGCTCCAGAGGTGGATCCAAGCACTTGAAGATAGACACGCGGTTAACATTGCCTTCATTGACTTTCAAAAGGCCTTCGAAACTGTGCTGCACGAGAGTGCTGTACAAGCTAAAAAGAATTTGAATCAGAGGTAACCTCCTATAGTGGATCGAAAACTTCCTCGTGGGTTGGCGCCAGATTGTGTGCACCGGCCAAGAGAGGTCAAGTTCTACTGCGGTCGAGAGTGGGGTTCCGCAGGGCTCAGTACTAGGGCCAATACTGTTTTTAATATACGTGAACGATTGTGTCAGGAATCGCGACTGTGAAGCAGCTATGTTTGCCGATGACATTAAAATCTGGAATGTAATCCAGAGCCCTGCTGACGAAGATAAACTGCAGATCAACCTAACTCGGTTGGAGGAGTGGTCGAATCCTTGGCTTTTGCAGTTCAACGGCGATAAGTGTACAATACTTCGCTTAGGCAACCCATCTGGATCTGCCGAAAGTATAATTTACTTTCACAACGGTGAAGCCTTAAAAGGCGTGGAAACCCAAAAGAACCCTGGTGTGCTGACGACCACCACCTTAAAACCATCGTCTCACTGCTCTCAAGTGGCAAAGAGCGCAATTGCGGTGTTGCATGCCATCAGACGAGCCTTTTTGGATGTTGATGAAGATTTCTTCGCTAAGACTTTTGGAACATTCATTAGGCTGCATTTGGAATATGCTATGCACGCCTGGAAACCCTGGACAGTTCAAGATCAGAACTGCTTCGAAAGAGTACAGAGGAAAGCCACCAAAATAGTTAGAAGTCAAAGCTCCTTGCCATATCCAACCCGCCTAATGAATCTTAATCTGTTCCCTTTGAGTTATAGGTAAATGCGCGGTGATCTCCTGCAGACATTTCGCATTGTGAAGGGATTGGATTGTTGCCTGGAATTGTCGGACTTCTTTGAATTTGCCGCCATGACCCATCTCCGAGGTCAACCATTGAAACTGCGTGTCCAGCAGGCGAGACTGGATATGCGCAAGTTCTCCTTCTCTGTCAGAGTGGTTAAACCATGGAATGCCCTCCCTGAAGACGTTGTGATGTCACCATCGCTGGAAAGCTTTAAAAGGAACCTTGACAGTTTTATGTTCCAAAACGAGCCTGAGCGATGAGGAATTTATCTTAACCCTCGAGAGTCATGCACCACTTGTCATATTTTATGACCGCCTTTTGTACCTTTGCAATCCACACGGTTTCTCTGTATACCGCGCTACATTTTACGTTACAAATAGGGTACTCAAAGGCCCATACCTATTTCCCTCAATAAATTGAATTAAATTGAATTGAAAAAGCAGGCAAGAAAGTGTAAAAAGTTTTGCGGATGTTTGGACCAGGGATTTTATTCAGCTGAGTGAACTGTTCAATATACGGTCACGCAAAAATATTCGCTTTTAACTCATTACACTCCAGTGCGCTTCGTACGTTCCCGCTCGGACATTCATAACTATCGCGGTGTTCATAAAACGCCCTCTCTTGCTAAACTCATCGAAAAACTTATTGCAAAACAAATCACCGATTTTTGCTTAAGCAATCAAATTATCAACTTTACCCAACATGGCTTCTTACCGGACCGCTCTTGTGAAACCTGCCACATGTCTTTTCTAAATCTACTAACCTCTCTTCGTAATGATCATCTATCTGTAGTTGTTATCTATTTTGATCTTAGTAAGGCATTCGATAAAGTGCCTCATAAACGACTTCTAGCTAAACTAGAAGCTATAGGATTTCGTAGTCCCCTTACTGACTTTATTAACAGGTGCTGAAACATAGCAAGATCAGCGGATATCCGTTCCTTTGAGGTGTGTGCATTTGATTCAGGTAAGCCCTGGATAACAACGCAGTTCTCTCGGTCTAGGGCCTCTTTTGATTCACTGCCGACCATATTTTCCTCTGAATGACCAGAGGGATTCATTAGGTTTGTTTTCAACTTTATAATCGTTTTATGTTGTTTCCCAATGATATCTTGCCACTCATTGGTATTTCGCTCCCAACTAAGGGCTCTTTAGAACTGCTGGGATAGCCGACAAGAGATGAGTTTGAAGTCGGAACTGCCTTTGGAAGAGGCATTATTGAAGTTGTCCTGATATTACCGTTATCCAATTTGGCGGTATTGTTGTGTTTCCCCATTGCAGATTGCCACACGTTTGCTTCTGGGGATGCAACTACGGGCTTGTTTGAGCACTCAAGATGGGAGGATGTGATTTGTGGTTCGCTTCTGTCGTTGTCCGTAGGATTCAAAGACTGTTTTTCCTGTTATCCCGTCGTTATGGGTATTCGCGTCCGAACATTTTGAGTTGTTATTACTTGTATTTTTTTGTACTTTTGATGATTTGGTCACTGCCTTTTTAACTGTACTATGGCTAACCGTATTTCATTGAGTATTGTTATCTTGCAAGAGCTTCCTTAAGTCTGCAAGCTCATTTTCCAGTTTTTGAACTCTTAGTAATAAATGAGAACATCCCACACAAGATTCGTCCTCGTATCCGACGGATTTGGCTGCCATTACGCTTTTTGCCTGGTTTGCTGGTCCTTGATTGTAAGTGTAAACTGATCGAGGGCCAGTCGTGGATGCAGAAACAATCTCAACAGGCTCAACTTAGGTCGGTTTTTTGCCTCGGTATTCATTAGAGAACTGGAACTTCAGCTTGACCACGTCAACAGCGCTGTTATAGACGCCGGTCCAGTGCTTGAATATATAATCTTCCAAGAACCTCTCGTGGAACGAGAATTGCAAAATCTGAAAGAAGCGAAGTCATCTGGTCCGGACGATATACTGGCCAAGTTCTTGAAAGAACTGGCCAGCGAACTGTCCAAACCACTAGCGCATATATTTATTTCGTCATTTGAATCAGGGAAACTGCCACCCGAATGGAAGGCAGCAAATATATACCCCATATACAAGAGTGGTGCTCGATCTAATGTCAAAAATTATCGGCCTGTCAGCCTAACCTCCATTTTCTGTAAAATAATGGAATCAATAATCAAGAAGGCAACCATGAAGTTCCTTGAGGAAAACAAATTACTCTTAGATCTCCGGCATGGCTTCAGACAGAATCGCTCCTCTCTTTCTAGTTTATTACCCTCCACAGAGCAGTGGACTTGTGCACTGGACGAAAATGGTAGGGTTGACATCATATACACTGATTTCAAGAAGGCGTTTGACAGTGTTCCACACAAACGTCTCATCTACAAATTATCTGAAATTGGCATTAGAGGAATGCTGCTGACATGGATTGCAGACTTTCTTACACAATGATTGCAAACTGTGTGCGTCGATACCTCGAATTCGACACCTACTCCGGTTCTAAGTGGTGTCCCCCAAGGCTCGGTATTAGGGCCGTTACTCTTCTTATTGTACATCAACGACTGTGTCGATGACCTTGATTGCAGCGCCATCATTTTCGCAGATGATATTTAATTTTGGAGGGTAATCAGATCTGATTCTCATAGGCACGTACTTCAAGAGGATCTCAACCGTCTTAGCAGCTGGTCTGCTCGTTGACGCTTAAATTTTAACGTTGGGAAGTGTGTGGTCCTAAGACTGCGCACCAGAAGGACCAGTGAGGAGGATGATTCCTACCAATACATTCTCAATGGGCAGCCCCTTTCAATTGTTCAGGAACAGAAGGACCACGGTGTTCTAATAAACTCCTCACTTAAACCATCTTCACAGTGTTTAAAGGCAGCTAAACGCGCTACACAGATCTTATTTGCGCTCAGACGTGGATTTGTGCAGATTGATAAGGAACTCTTCCGAAAAACCTACGGGGTATTTGTTAGTTTCTCACTTGGAATATGCCATCCAAGCCTGGCGTCCGTGGTTTAAGAAGTATTATCTACAGCTGGAACGAGTGCAGGCGAGGGCTACGAAGACGGTCAAGAATCTTAGTCATCTGCCTTACGAAGCCAGATTGGTTGAACTTGATTTGTTTCCTCTTAATTACAGGCAACTACGTGGTGACCTCATCCAAACCTACCGGATTGTCAGAGGCCGCGAGTGTGCCCTAGAATTTGCTGACTTCTTCGAATTGGCTGGGACGGAACATCTGCGGGGTCATCCCTTTAAACTACATAGGAAGTTTGTCCCCACGGAAGTCCGTCGGAACGCCTTTTCGTAGAGGGTCGTTTGAGCATGGAACGGACTCCCTTACGAGGTGGTCCTTTCAGAAACTGTTGACACATTTAACCTCAAACTAGAAACTCATTTTCTGAGAAACTATTTTAAATATAATGAAGATTGTGTAAGCAGTGGCAGCTTGCGCCTGGCCCACACATATCGATGACCCTACATTTTCATTTGTCAGATTTATCACTGTAAACGTTTGTACTATTGACATTTTTGCATGTGAATAGGGAGCTCAAGGGCGAAACCCTACTTCCCTCAATAAAGTGACTTAAAGTGACTTAAGTGACTTAAACAAAGAGTTCAAAATAATTCAGCTAGAAGATAGTGTAACCTGGGTGAGTTTTAATTAAAAAGCATGTCTATCAAACTAAGCTCTTGGCTGAACAGTTATTGTGAACAATGAAATGTGCATGCCACGAGTGCCCTTCGTAGACTTAAGCCCCGTAAATCCCTAGCTATTACACTTGAAAACTAACAAGACTCCGGAATTTTGACTTGTTTTACTCCAGAACTCACTTAAAAAAGTTTATTTAAGCCCCCTTCAATTTAACCGGTCATTTTTAGGTACTTAACCTGTTGCAAATCGATATTTTCAAAGTCTTTCTTACAGGCATTGCACTGAAAAAACAATCCACAGACATTAATTGAGCCAAATTATTGAATCAATTAATTGAGTCCTCCATCCAATTGCCTTCGATACCATCATTTCTTGACCAGGACAGTTCTCCAAATCGAGCACCCTGCCGGAAATTTTGGCTTGGTCTTCACAGCCTACTAGTCCAATCCAGTCTCTAACGGCTCTTCAGGGTTTCTAAGGACTTATTCGACCAGGACAGTTCTCGAAATCGAGCACCCTGCCGGAAATCTTGGCTTGGTTTAAGCCTACCTGTCCAATCCAGTCCCTAACTGTTCGTCAGGGTTTCTGATGAATATGTACAAAAAAGCTGAGTCCTTCATTATCCATATTCTGTTTATTTGATTGTGAAATTTATATCGATTAACTCGTTATAACAAATACTTTCAACAACTTCCACTAGCAGACGTAAAGCACGAAATATATAATTTACAAAATGTTATTCTGGTCCACCTTTTAAAAGGCATCTGCCCGTCCAAAACCTAAGGCAAAGGAAAGTTTGCATGCACATATAGCCTCTTCAAGCGTACCTTAAACTCAAATGAAAGATATCTTGTCTGCCAAGCCCAGTAAACCAACGAACCTTTCATTCATTAGAAAGGGAGTTCCATATAGTTCGTGCTCTTTACCATCGTCACTTAGTTCAGGCAGCATCAGCAATGATGTAGCTTAACAACCCAGTCTCGCGTCGTTGCTGGACGCTGTACCAATAAGCGATGGAGAAGAGGTTGGCCAGGTTGTAAAGCCAAAAAGGTCTAAGAAGACCAAACTGTTCACAGATTTGGCTCCAGTGAGCCTAATAACCAGTTCATCTGGACCTATCGGACCAAGTGGAGTGGCTTCAAGTACTCGCTCAGTTCAAAGATCTAAGCTGACAACAGGTGCCCAAATGAGTCTTAAACAGAATGTAGTTGTAAAGAGAGTCCCAGAGACAGCGTCAACAGTTCCGAAGGAGCGAGTTAAACATGACTTAAATCTCCCTCAATTGTATTCAAAAACGTCACTAACAGACGGTGAGTCCATCCACATTCTCAAGGCATATAGATAAGGGAAGGTTCCGTCAGAAACCGGTTAAAATCCTCAATCAAGTCCATTTTGGCAAACGAAGCAAAGGCTACAGGGAAAATCAACCCTAAGGAGTCTGCATTCTGAAGTTTTTTAGCCGGAGTTCGGGTTAAAAGAGCGAAGGAAAACGAAAAAATTAATAATAGAACTGGAAATACGTAGAACCAATGGCAAAGCACATCTCAAAATAAGGTACAGACAATAAGTTCAAGTGAAATGAGATATTTTTGGCTGAAGGCGAACTGTTCCGTCTCTGAAAACAAAAATGTGCCCCCTTAAACGTTCGTTGCCAGATCGTTGCTTAATAAGATGCCTCTGCTCCAGACTCTGGTTTTCATCCACCGCCCAGAGACATGGGAAACAACCTGCGAATCCGACTCCAGACTCTCTTTTCTAGGCTACGCCTTCATTCTGAATAATTGACACGAGAGCCGAGACAGAGGAAATTGTAGCTATGTTAAACAACCACTTACATTTCTGCCGTTAGACTATCAAAAATTTACCATGGAAGAAGAGAGCTGTTGGTTCCAATTTGTTCTAAAGGATAAACTACTCCTTACTCGTTAGTTGTTGGTATCGCTCACCCAACGCCAGCGAGGAGGACAATCTCTGTCTCTCGCAAGCATTTAATATCACAGCTGCCTTAAATCTGAAGTACTGCTTTATTACAAGTGACTTCAATCTTCCCAAAGTTCAATGGTTTCCATCCTCTGGTCCTGCGAAGTCAGAAGACCAACTTGAGGCCATAAATATCGGCATTTGGGATTAGGTTGTCCATTCCCCCCGAGGATCAAACAGACGTGATTTTATTTTCTGCATAGGTTGGCAGCTATTGTCAGTTTCACCTGTAGACCAAGCCGGGAGTTCTAAACACGCCATAGTTTTTATACACTAGAAATCGAGGCTGATGAAATATTTACAAAAAGTATAGTTTTTTCCGTGAATTCCGAGCAGGAAATATGGGGGAATTACTGACACATCTTAATTCATATGATTGGTTTGACTTCTTCCTATGTTTGGATGTAAATTTTCGTACTGATACACTGTATCAAGTTCTAGATTCACTCATATCTTGTTTTGTTCCCTATTAGAAAATACACAATGTCAACGATGAAGTCTACCCCACTTTATATTTCCACAATAGACTGCGTAGACTCTCACGTCATTTTCATCTCCAAAATGACACTTGCATTCTGCCCCTGACTTAACTAATCTTTGAGCTGGCTACGAGGCTGTTTGTAGAAAAACAACTGGCCGATGAGGTCAATTTTGCCAAAACCCTTCTTTAAATGTTGCATGAATCTTTTCGTGCACAGTAAAAGCGTAGGGAAAAACACAGCAACCTATACTTGGAGACGCTTTAGCAAACCCCATAGCTGACTCTAAGTTGACGGCTGATAGATTCAATGCTTTATTGTCCGAAACTCTTAGTGAACATTCGGTTGCTCCATTGCCGACCGTCTGGGTTCGAACTGGTGCGGTCCTCAAAAGTATAACATTTACCATCTGACACGTGTCCATAGCCATTCGGCCTTTTCGTCAATCTTATAGTCATGGAACAGATGGTGTCCCAGTCAGCGTTTTAAAGGCTAATGTACATGATATCTTTCCGTCCCTTCTGTGTAAGATATTAAGTCTTCCTTTTAAAAGTCAAACCTTTTCTATTTTATGGAAGGAATCGCACATTCTACCTAAACCAAAACATGGCCGATCTATGTCATTTGAAGGCTTCCGGCCACTACATACACTTCACGCAGCATCGAAGATCTTTGAGACCTCGATCAAAGACAAGATGATGCGTCACCTAACAGAGAACAACCTGCTTAATGCAGCTCAACATGGGTTCCTCAAAAAAACATATTTTGCTACTTACAAGCTCTCTTTATTTGATCATGTGCTACAATCTAGAAACAGCAGATTTGCACTTTACGCCATTTATTTCGATTTCATTAAGGCTTTTGATCATGTTGACCATGATCACTTCCTCTGAAACTTACCTTCTTTGGCATAGGTAACAAGCTTCTGAACTTAATAGTTATTTATTTATTGGCAGTTTACAGGTAAGGTCCTCCTATTTAGATGCTTTTTTCAATTCAATTCAATTTATTGAGGGAAATAGGCATGGGCCTTTGAGTACCCTATTTGTAACGTAAAATTAAGTGCGGTATACAGAGAAACCGTGTGGGTTGCAAAGGTACAAAAGGCGGTCATAAAATATGACAAGTGGTGCACGACTCTTGAGGGTTAAGATAAAGTCCTCATCGCTCAGGCTCGTTGCGGAACATAAAACTGTCAAGGTTCCTTTTAAGCTTTCCAGCGATGGTGACATCACAACGTCTTCAGGGAGGGCATTCCATGGTTTAACCACTCTGACAGAGAAGGAGAACTTGCGCATATCCAGTCTCGCCTGCTGGACACGCAGTTTCAATGAGTGACCTCGGAGATGGGTCGTGGTGGCAAATTCAAAGAAGTCCGAGAATTCCAGGCAACAATCCAATCCCTTCACAATGCGGAATGTCTGCAGGAGATCACCACGCATTTGCCTATAACTCAAAGGGAACAGATTAAGATTCATTAGGCGGGTTGGATATGGCAAGGAGCTTTGACTTCTAACCATTTTGGTGGCTTTCCTCTGTACTCTTTCGAGGCAGTTCTGATCTTGAACTGTCCAGGGTTTCCAGGCGTGCATAGCATATTCCAAATGCAGCCTAATGAATGTTCCAAAGTCTTAGCGAAGAAATCTTCATCAACATCCAAAAAGGCTCGTCTGATGGTATGCAACACTGCAATTGCGCTCTTTGCCACTTTCGAGCAATGAGACGATGGTTTTGAGGTGGTGGTCGTCAGCACAACAAGGTCCTTTTGGGTTTCCACGTCTTTTAAGGCTTCACCGTTGAGAAAGTAACTTCTACTTTCAGCAGATCCAGATGGGTTGCCTAAGCGAAGTATTGTACACTTATCGAAGGTGAACTGCAAAAGCCAAGGATTCGACCACTCCTCCAACCGAGTTAGGTTGATCTGCAGTTTATCTTCGTCAGCAGGGCTCTGGATTACATTCCAGATTTTAATGTCATCGGCAAACATAGCTGCTTCACAGTCGAGATTCCTGACACAATCGTTTACGTATATTAAAAACAGTATTGGCCCTAGTACTGAGCCCTGCGGAACCCCACTCTCGACTGCAGCAGAACTTGACCTCTCTTGGCCGATGCACACAACCTGGCGCCGACCCACGAGGAAGTTTTCAATCCACTTGAGGAGATTACCTCTGATTTCAATTCTTTCTAGCTTGTACAGCAGTCTCTCGTGCGGCACAGTATCGAATGCTTTTTGAAAGTCAATGAAGGCAATGTGAACCGCGTGTCTATCTTCAGGTGCTTGGATCCACCTCTGGAGCGAATACAGCAAATTCGTTGTGCATGATCTTCCTTTTCTGAACCCGTGTTGACAGCTTGATAACAAATTATGAGTCTCTAGGAATTTCACCAATTCACTCTTGATGATCCTTTCCATAATCTTGCCAAGGATGCATTTCAAGCTTATGGGCCTGTAGTTTGTCACTGACGCCCGGCTACCACTTTTGTACAAGGAAGTTATATGTGCCAGCTTCCAATCGAAAGGAAGTGTTCCGGAGTCAAATGACTTTTGAAAGAGCACTGACAGAGGTGCGGAAAGTTCATTGGCGAGTTCTTTCAGAAGCTTGGGTGGAAGCTCGTCTGGTCCTGGGGATTTCGACTATTTTAGTTCTTTTAATTCCTTTTGGATCATAAATTCTGAGAATAGTATGTGGCTAATGCTTGCAGTCGGCGGGTTATCCACTGAGGGACGAAGGAACCTTGCCTCGTTAGTGAAGACTGAGCGGTAGAACTGTGAAAGTACTCGGCTTTTTGCCTGTTTTCAGAAATTTCGACGCCGACGGGAATCTTAATCAGTGGTATTTGATGTTTATTCCTTGTACATCTACGGAGGTAACTGTTGACTAACTTTGGATTCTGCGTTGCCTTTTGCAGCAAAGTCTTCTCAAATTCTCTTCGCGTTTTAAGAATAAGGCTTCTCATTTTGTTTCTCTGTGTTGTATACTTATTAAAATAGGCGACTTGATTAGACTTGCAATATTTTCTCCACAACTTGTGCTTCCTGTTTATTTCCCTTTTTAAGTTGCTGTCTAGCCACCCAGGACGCTTGCTGTGATGGACACTCGTTAGCGGGCAGTGGTTGTCCATAATTTGCAGAAGAACATTTCGGAAGGTCTCCCAATCTTCGTTTACGGTGCTTGAAAACATTGAGGTCCAGTTGATGTCTGTTAAATCTGCTCGCATCTGATGAAAGTTTCCTCGCCAAATGTTACGCCGTTTTTCCCCTATAGCAGGCGCAACGGAGAATAAGGAGTAGTCCCACATAAGCACCACATGATCACTACGACCGAGCGGAGGCATTGAAATAATCTGGACAATGCTGCCTGATATTTTCGTGAAAACCAGGTCAAGACAGTTAGCACTTTGTCCTTCACGTGTTCTGGTGGGGAAAGGGACATGTTGTGTGAGGAGTGCCTTCAAAGTCTTTTGCAGAAAAACATAATCAAAAGTCGATTTCGGGCATGATGATTGAACAGTGCTCCAGTTAATTCCTGGTGCGTTGAAGTCACCCATAATCATGACATTAGGTCGACCGAAAAAACTTTCTAATTGTTCCAACAAGTGGATGTCCGCGACTCGGTCTATCCTAGGTGGCCGATAGGAAATGAGGACATCTAGACATGGAGAGCCAAGAGCCTTGATATTCTACCATATGGCTTTCGTGCTGCACGCAACTTTGCTCGTCTTGTCAGACACTATTAGCACGTCTTTCACATACACAATTATTCCACTACCCTGTCGGTTTTCTCTGTCCCTCCGATATATTTGGTATCCAGACAATGTTATTTCGCTATCTCGAATACTGCCCGACAGCCAGGTTTCGGTTACTGCTATCACATCCGGAGATACTTCGGCAAGGCAAATTTTTAACTCATCAAGTTTTGATAAAAGGCTTTGTGCATTTGTATACAAGCACTTCAATTTCGCGCCGACCAAATTTCCTGTTGCGTTTGTCAATTTTATGGGCCCAACGGTGTCTCCTCTAACGTCAAGGTCATATGTCTTTTCCGTTTCTTGATGATTTCGGTAACTCTGGTTTCTTTAGTGAGAACTCTGGGTGTTACGGAATCAGTTCTGACATCTCTTTGGGCAATTGGTTCCCTGATGGTTTTGGCGTTAGTGAGGTGGCTGCCGTTGTCCTCAGAACAATCGGTTGGTTCAATGGAAAATTCGTATTCTTTTGAACAACCATTTCCTTGAAAATAGACAGATTGTGTTCGCCAGCCTTTAGTCTTGATTGTAGTTCCAAGACAAGTTCCCGGCGTTTCAGCCTTTCTGCAGGGGAGTAGTCCGGTTGAAAAAAAACTCTTAATGCGAGTGACGGAGGTAAGTTTTTTTGGATAGGATCGCCATGATTTGGTCTTTGCTCTCTAGCATTATTTTCAGAGGTCGTGGTCGCGGCGTTCCTAGGCTGTCTTCAGACTTTTTGCCGATCCGGAATGCTTTAATAACTTTTACTTCCACGCCCGGTGGGAGCAACTGGTTTTAGGAGGCCATTTAACGAAGCAAGGTCTTCGGCGACACGGTCTTCTGGTCGGACTGCAGTTGACACGTGCAAACCCTGAATAACTAAACACTGTTGTCGATCCTGGTGCTTGGAATTTTCGCTTCCTCCTAAGTTCTCCTTAGGGGCATGAGAACAGTTTACAGAGCTCTCGTTGGGATTTAGTCTACCTCTGACCATACTCTCATCTGAAGGCTTCAATGAATCCATCAGAGTTGATTGTGATTTTGTCCTCCTGTTGTGGTGTTTCCCCATTGCAGCTTACCATGCGTTTTTTTCTTCGGATTCAACTACGGGCTCTTTAGAACACCCAAAATAGCAGGATGAGATTTGTGGTTTGCTCTGGTCGTCGTCCGTAGGATTCAGAGACTGTGTTCCCGTTATCCGGTCGTTATGGGTAATCGCGTCCGAACATTGTGAGCTGTAACAAGTTGTAGTTTTTGATACTTTTGGTGCTTTAGTCACTGCCTTTTTAACTGTGATATTGATAGGAGTATTTCGTCGAGTAATGTTATCTTGCAAGAGCTTCCTTAAGTCTGCAAGCTCATTTTCCAGTTTTTGAACTCTTAGTAAAATATAAGAACATCCAACGCAAGTTTCGTCCTCGTAGCCGACGGACTTGGCTGCCATTACGCTTTTTTGCGCACTTTGCTGGTTTTTGGTTGTAAGTATAAACTGATTGAGTGCCAGTCGTGGATGTTGAAGCCACCTCAACGGGCTTTCCTTTAAAGGAAGTTCCGTGACTGGTTCTGTTGCTAGCAAACAATTGTTTTGAGTCCATAAATGTTAAAACACTGCGTAAAAGTATGTTCTCCTTTGAGCGTATAACGAAAATTTCAGACTTGCTTTGGAGTATGGCGAGTATGGAGTATGCTTGAACACAACGAGTTAAGATTTCCGATGTTATTTGAAACCCCACACATGTGAGGAGTTGAGTTATCCAGGAAATCGTGCTTGGAACGCTGCTATTTTGCCTTTTTGTCAACGATTTTCCTGATTGTTTTTCAGTATGGTAGGCCCTTTATGTACCCTAACCGGCCGATCAAAACATCGGACTTGAGTTTAAACAATCATCTTAAGGCCTTTGTTCAGTGGTTTTTCACATGGTGCATTTCTTTTTGTTAGCACATATGCTCCGTTACGGTTCCAGTTCCAGCTAAGCATAGACGGTCATGGCCTAAATTTTCCCGGAGTTATTAAGGAGCTGCTTATATCATATTCTAGTGGTCTTAGTCTGCTAGAACACTGTGCCCTTATTGACTCAAAAGCATTCCGAACTACTGGTTTTACCCTCAGAAATTTTAAAACCATCAATATTAGAATCAGCCTTTATAAAAGGTATGTGAAACCTAATTTGGAATATTGCTCGTTTCTCTTTAGCCTTCTGCACGCTTGTGAACGAAAGAAGATAGAATCAGTCCACATTTTCTTTACTAAAAGACTTTTCTCTTCAGAACACCAAAACCTGTCCTACCAAAAACACTGTGAGCTTACTAACCTTGACCCGTTGTGGCTTCGCAGATTGCAACCCTGACTATATTTACTGTTAAAACTTTTAAAGAGTCACACCGTCAACCCCCTTACCACTCTGAGGCAGCTTGACCACTCTCGGCGCACCAGTCATCGAGATGTCTTTTTATTTCTTCCTCTGGCACGCACGGTTAGATATCGCCAGTGTTTTTCAGTAAATGACATAACAATCTGGAATAAACTAGACAGAAATATCAAAATTAAGCAAATTTATTCTTTGCTTACGAGAACTGTCACTAGTTTTCTACACTCAGGACATCTTTCAAGAATTTGGCTGTGAACTCGTTGAAATCTCTATTTGGCTCTGATGGCATGAGTGGGCTCTGAACCCTGTGCCAGACCTTATGCTGAGGGAAATGGTGCTGGCTCTGCAGCCCGTACTTGGTAAATTCCTCACTCGTTAGCGAGCAACCATTTGCCGATACACCTTTTCCTGGTCAGAATAGCGGATCCATAACACTGAAGGGAGTACGAGTACATCGTGCATCTGTGTCAACCCTTCCAAATCCCGAATATTAATCATTCAACGAAATGCAGCTTTTTCTCCTGAAAAAGACCCGAAAGGAATATCAGGATTTTTCACTCTCAGCTTGATCCTTAACTCTATATCTCTTTTGAATTTGCCTGTAAACTGGCAATTAATTAACTAATAAACAAATAAACAGAGACCCCATACACCCATCTGAAGACTAGCAAAAATCTAGCTATTAGTAAGGATGGAGCAAAAGCTGAGTATCTTTCAGAATTTTTACATTTTTGTTTATGACCAAAAGGTTATTCAATCCTCCAGACTACGACTTCAATGAGGCTCTATATTTTAAGAAGCAAACTTTTCTAAAGTTCTAGTGGTGTAAATGTGTTGAGATCACCGGATCCTGATAAAATACCACCCAAATTACTAGAGGTACTCATTGTGGAACTTTCCAAATCACTATCGAGGCTTTTCCAAGCCTCGTTCGAAGCCAGCTGTTTACCCGCTGATTAGAACTCTGTTCGGATCACACCACCATATAAAGGTGGCAGCAAGGTCTCAGCATATAAAAGCAGACCGATTAGCCTTACCTTGATCTGTTGCAAAATCATGGGAAAAATAATTACGTGAGAGCTAATGCGCTTCGTAGAGCAGCGTATACTATTATCGGATACGCAGCATGGATTCCGTAGAAGTCGATCCTGCGTGACGAAATTGCTCGATTGTTTGGAACGTTGAAATCGCGCAGTTGATGGAGGAACTACGCTGTATGTAGTCTATACTGACTTAAAGCAGGGATTCGATAGTGATCCACATCAGCAACTTCTGCACAAACTCAGCCGAAATAGATCCGAAGCTTTCTGTTTGGCCACTCTTAAACTGCACATGCTGGTGAACAGTAGGTGGCGGAGGTTGCAGTTGAAAGTGGTGTTCCCTAACGTTCTAGTCTTGACCCAATTCCGTTTTTTATATACGCCAACGACTGCGTCAGTGAACTGGATTGTGATGCTGCCATGTTTGCCGATGATAGTAAGCTCTGGAGTGTCATCCGAACTGTAGCTGATGTAAAGCATTTGCAGGAGAATCAAAGCAAACTTCAAAATTGTCGGAGGGCTGACATTTACCGTTCAATGTCGGCAGAACCAGCACTCCAAACCTCATGGTTTATTGTTTGAACGTAATGCCACGGCAAGAAGTAGACGTGCAGAGCGATGTGAAAATTTTGATGAAGACCTCGCTGCAAATATGAAAAGCAGCCCGGTCTGTGATGTCAGTGCTGTACCTTGTCGGGCAGGCGTTCTCTGCCTTTGATGAGTACTGTTTCAGTAAAGTTTTTCGAACCTCTATGCGGCTGCGATTTGAAGTCGCTATAAAATCTTGGAGATCCTAGACATCTAAGGACCTCAATATCCTCGAAATATCCAAAGGTTTGCAACCAAAATGTTGACCTAGCAGGGCTCACCACCCTTTGAAACACGGGCATCTCATCTCGATCTCTTTCCCTTGAGGTACAGGCAGCTACTAGGGCGTCTGATACAAAACTTCCGTAGTATGCGTGGTCAGGACTGCTGTCTTGTACCTGGAGACTTCTTTGTGTCAACAAAAACCATGAACTAGGGAGCTCATCCATTCAAAATATGTTTACTGGGTCAGAATAGACACAAAATAGTTCCCTTGCTCAAACAGAGTGTAATAAGATTGGAATTTTCTGCTACCAGATGCCGTTATATCTACTTATGTTGAGGACTTTTAAGAGGAATCTGGATGGTTATGTATATTTGAATGGTTACAGGCATTGCCCTTGATGACCCTATTAATATAAAACTATTATTCCATGTATACAGTCAATATAAAAAATTAGTGTCCATTTAAAAATATTTGAGTCAAAGCATAACATAACTTCAAATGCGTGTTCACATCTACAGGCGAAACAATGTGGAAGAAAATTAGAAACCAAAAGATTTTAAAAGGCTGGTTTACAGTAATCATGTTGCGAGAGTCGTCTTTTGTCAAATATTAGGTAATCAAGCCTTCTTTTAAAATCAGTAATGCTGTCAGAGGTAACCGTCTCGTTTGGTAACGAGTTCGAAGGTCGTACTACTCGTTGGCTGTAAAAAAACTTTCTGAGGTTCAATCGCGTGCGTTTGCTATTGACTTTGTAAGGATGACCACGCAGATGAGTTGTGCTGGCAAACTCGAAGAAATTCTCCGATCTCAGGTAGGAATCATGACTCCGGATAATCCGGAATTTCCAGAGCAGGCTAGACCGTAAGTGCCTGCAGGAAAGAGAAAATAAGTGAAGCTTTTTCAATCTGTCTTGGTACGGTAAAGTCTTAAAACCTTCGACTATCTTCGTTGCTCTCCGTTGCACCTGTTCGAGTGGGTCAACATCTTTCTTCATCCACGGAATACAGACTGGTATTCCGTTATCTAAGTGCGGTCTCACGAAGATGCCATATACCTTTCCGAAGAGATGAGGGAAGAATATTTTAAAAGCACGTCTGATCCAATGCAGTGTACATGTTGCCTTCTGGACTGCTTTTTTACTGTGTTCTAAGGGCATAAAATTTTCAGTTGTCCACATGCCCAGATCTTTGTGTGTTTCTACCTCTTTTAATGCAGTGCATTAATTAAAGTACTGGTGTTTTAGAGATACTTTTCGACCGGCGCTTATGTCTAGGATCACACACTTGGATAAATTAAACTTTAGCAGCCACCAAGCCGACCAGGCACTTAGTTTGTCTATATTCAACTGTAGCCCTTTTGCGTCATCAGTGCAGCTGACTTCAGTCCATCTTTTTATGTCATCTGCGAACATGACAGCTTCAAAATCTAGGTCATTGAGACAGTCGTTCACGTAGATTAGGAAGAGTAGGGGGCCCAATACAGAACCCTGTGGAACACCACTTTCGACTTTTGCCCATTCCGAGCTAGAGTTTTCCAACAACAACTCTCTGTACTCTGAAAGACAAGAAACTCTTGATCCAATTGAAAAGTTTTCCTTGAATTCCTACGTTCCAAATCTTCTGTAAAAGAAACCCGTGTTTGTACACTATCAAAGGCCTTTTTGAAGTCAAAAAATACAACATCTACTGGATGACCTTTATCTTCTACCTTTGTCCATTTCTCGTGCGACTGAAGGGCACTCGTGAGACAGGAGTGTCCTGGACGGAAGCCGTGTTGGACATCACATAGGATTTCGTTGTTTTCCAGATAGTGCATTAAGCGCCTCTCGATAATACGCTCCATTATTTTACACGCTATGCAAGTTAAACTGACATAGCGGTAATTTTCACAGTCCAGTCGTGAACCTCCTTTATAGATCGGGGCGATGAATGCACACTTCCATTCTTCCGGGAGTTTGCTTTCTTGAAAGGACTTTTGGAATATGATGGACAATGGTAAACACAGTTCATCAGCAATTTCTCTTAGTGCTAATGCCGGAATTCAATCCGGCCCAGGCGACGTGGCAGGCTTTATACGAAGTAATTCGGTTCTAACTATGGTCGGTGAAAAGTCTTGGTCTAGGTCCTCTGTTGTGGATGAGGAAGAGGTGGATGAGGAAGGAAAATGAGGCGTATACATTGGTTGATGAACTGGTGGAATAGCAGCAAAATCATAAGCTTATCGGGTGAAGACGGTCTGAAAGAATTTTGAAAGAAGGGATGCTTTAACCTGATCGTCGGTCTCCAGTTTTCCGTCTGCAGACCTAAGAGGAGGGATCATTTCCTGAATTCTCTTTGTACTCCGTACGTAGTCATATAGCATTTTGGGGTGTTCCAACGATTTTTGCAGTATGTTAAGTTCGAAATTCCTCCGCAGCTTAGAAGCCTCACATTTTCAAACGTTGCGTTGCTGCTTATATTCCCGTAAGTGAGCATCGGAGCCGGTTTGTCTGTAACGCTTCCAGATGCGATTTGTTTTTTTGAAAGAGGCCTGCAAGTTTGCGTTTATCCACTTTGGGCGGTTTGTGGTTGTCTCTCTCCTGAGAGGACAGTTGAGGCAAACAATCCTTTTCAATAACGAGCTCAATGTTACCCAATCTTTATTCGTCCCACCATGTAGTTCTGTTTCCCAGGATATCGCTGACATTTGTTTTCTCATAAGTGAGAAGTCCCCCCTTCCAAATGTTTCTTTCCCAAGTATCGGGTAAATTTGGTTTGGAAAACATTGAGTTCTCGATGCACAGCGTAATTTATTTATTTATTTATTTATTGCCAGTTTACAGGCAAGGTCAAAAGGGATATATACAGTAGGGGGTCCAGCTGACAGTGAAAAAAACTCCTGATCGTTCTTTAAGGTATTTTCAGGAGAAAAAACTGCAGCTTGTTGAACAGATTAAAGTTTAGGACAGGGAAGTGTTGACACAGGTGCACAGTGTAGTACTTCTCCTTTCGGTGTTGTGGATCTGGTCTTCTGTACTAGCAGCAAGTATGCCGGCGAGCGGCTGCTAGCTGTAGACTGAGGAATAACCCGATTACGGACTGCAGAGCCAGCAATATTGCCTTCAGCATGAAGTCCGGCATAGGATTCAGAGTCCGTGGACGCCATCAGAACGGAAAGAGCTTCCAGAGAATCAGCACCCAAAATTCGCGGAAGGTGTCCTGAATGTAGAAAACTAGTGACAGCTCTCGTAAACAAAGGATAGTTTTCCTGAATTTTAGTACTTCTGGGTAGTTTATTCCAGATTGCTATAGCGTTTACCGAAAAAAACTGACGGTATTTAACGGTGCGTGCCAAAGGAAGAAATAAGAATACATCTCTATGATTGGTGCGCCGACAGTGGTCGAGCTGCCTCAGGGATGTAAGGGGGTTAAAGGTAAAACCGTTTAAAAGCTTGAACAGTAAAAATAGTCCCTTCTGTAATCTACGAAGCCACAACGGGTCGAGGCTTGTAAGCTCACAGCGTTGTTGGTAGGACAGGTTTCTGTGCTCTGAAGTAATAACTCTTTTAGTAAAGAAGTGCTGGACTGATTCTATCTTCCTCCGTTCACTCGCGTGCAGAAGGCTAAATAGAAACGAGCAGTATTCCAGACTAGGTCTGACATACATTTTATAAAAGGCTGGTCCTAATATTGAGGGTTTTAAAATTTCTGAGAATAAACCCAGTGGTTTGGCGTGCTTTAGAGACAATCAGGGCGCAGTGCTCTGACAGATTAAGACTACTAGAATATGATATGCCCAGATCCGTTATAAACCCGGGCACATTTAAGTCATGACTGTCTATGCTTAGATGAGGCTGATGGTTGTCACAACTAACCATAACGGAGCATTTGTGCCAAGAGAGCGAAAGGCGCCAAGTGCGACACCACTGAGCGAAGGCTTGAAGATCCTTTTTAAGAGCTCAAGCACAATGTGGCGATCGACCGGTTTTATAACGATAGGCAACTTTTAAAATCATCAGCGTACATAAAAGGGCCTACCATACTGAAAACAATCAGGAACATCGTTCACAAAAAGGCAAAAATAGAAGCGGGCCGAGTACACTACCCTGAATAACGCCACTCCTCACGTGCGTGGGGTTGGAGATAACATCGGAAATTTTTACCCGTTGTGCGCGATCATTCAAATAGGAGGATATTAAGTTCAGAAGCTTGTTACCTATGCCGAAGGAGGTAAGTTTCAGCAGGAGGAGATCGTGGTCAACACGATCAAAAGCCTTCGTGAAGTCGAAATAAACGGTGTAAATGTGATCACTTGACCCTAATTGCTGTCAATCCTGTAGGTCTAGCACATTGTCCTCATCTCGTGTAAAAATCAGGTCATGACAGTTTGACTGTTGTCCTTCTCTCACCCGTGTTCTAAACGTGACGTTCTGACAGAGAAGGTTGTCTTTTGCCCATTTCAATAGTTTGTGGTTGAAATTATCTGGCATTCCCTGTGCAGTCCATGTTTTACCAGTCAATACCAGGAGCGTTAAAATCCCCAAAAATTAGGGCACCTTTCTTCTCGCTGGCTTTGTAGAGTTCCGTTATGAGAATGAGATCCTGATCGAAAGTCTGATAGGGCGAAACGGTACACAACCGATATCGTGAGTGGTCTGGAATACTAAGCAGATATAGTAATGCTTAAGACTTCTACATCGCGTAATGGAATATGTATGTTAGCCATTGCGGTCAGCTTGCGAGTGACATAAACTATGACTCCTCCTCCTCCTCGACTTGGTCTATCTCTCCTATAGTGCTGATATCCTCTGAGTGATATTTTCAGAATCAGTAATTTTTGCAGTAAGCCACGTTTCAGTGAAAGGCATTACGTCTGGTTTAATTTAGTCAACAACGTTTCTAAGGTCGTCCAGCTTGTTGAACAGGCTTTGTACATTTGCGGAGATGACTTTCAATGATCGATTCGTCGAGGAGACCCAGCCTTCATTGTTACAGGTTTTATCCACAGGAAGGACACATTTATCCGGACTATTTGACCGTCTTTGATTTTCAGCCGTTTCTCTCCTCTGCCAATTCTCTCCATCAATTCTTTCCGCAGTTCCCTCATTTTCAGCCGTTCCCTCGGCTTGCAGTCCGGCTGAAAAAACACTTGTTTGTGCGATCCCCGTAAGGTCCTTCTTCCTTCTAACAGACGTGCTGCCTGGGTTTCGTTTTCTAAAATAATTTGTAGAGGTCTTAGGGATAGTTTCATGTCGCGGCTGGGGTCTGCTTTGCCTAGTCGGAAAGATTTTTCACGGTGTAAATTTGCCCTTTCTTCAGTACTGCACTGGCATATTCATGAAGAAGATCTAGATCGTGTGTCACTCGTTCCTTCGGAATGCAGGACGTGGATTCTGAGACACCCCGTATTACGATATTTCGCTTACGGTTTATCAGCGAGGTCCTAATTTGCCCACCCACGCTAGGGTGGGAGTTCACAGAGGTGACGTTACTCTTGAATGCTGGCACTTCAACATGAGAGTGATTTTTGTCCGACGCTGGGCTTCTGGAACTTACATTTTTGGATGACATATTACCTTTGTCTTCCGAAACTTGTTTCTTCATTTTCTTGGATCCCTGCCGGTTGCCTTTTTCCTTTCTGTAGACTGTTTAACGGCTAAACCAAGCTTCGTGGACGTAGCGTCATCATCCTTGTTGGACGTGATGGCTACGTAAACTGTGCATGCGTACGTGCGTTTGCCTTTCTCATGTTCCTCCGTTAGGGACTGCTTGTGCTCGGGTAAAATGTGAAGAGGTTTCTTCAACTTCTCTATCTCCATCTTCAGCCCTTTCATATCCTTTTCAATCTCCAAAGTTTTTGAAGAAGTTTAAAGCATATCGCACACGCATCGTCCTCGTAATTGACATCTAAAAAAAACTTATCAAACTCTTGGCCCATTTTGCGGGAGGCAACTTTAAGGAAACATGCCTGGAATTGAGGTCATTGGTATTATGATAAGTGTTTTTGTCCTCATTTAAATACAAATCAGCAGGTTCGTCGTGCGGCAATAGCTCAGTGGTATCACCATCGTTTCCCAAACATTGGTGCCTTGATTCGTTCCTCAGCGGTACCACGTATTTTGCACGATTCCCGAAGGGTATATTTTTGACTTCCATGATAGATCGCAAAAACGATGTATGGCGAGTATTTACCGCAATATGAGCAAAAAATGCGTCTTCTTGTTCAAAAACGCTTTTTAAAAAATCTGGAAATGGTATTCAAAATATGCAAGAACGACTCAGCCGTTCGGAGATGTCAAAGGTCCTGGATAACTTCAGATCTTCACGAGGTTGTACACGTTTGGTTCCCTGAGTGGCTGTCAGTTTTAATTGTTGCAGAGGCTGCGTAGTCAATTTGAATAAGATGATAAACAAATTCTAATTTGATGACGTTTTATGAGGAATTTTGGCACGACAAAAATTCCAGATGAGCAGGAAGCAGGTACGTACGTGCAGTTGAAACGATATTGTCCGGAACTGTCCTAGTGAAGTGGTAACGTCTTTCAAATTGTCCAAGTTGGGGAACAAATAATATCCGTGGTTCCTTTGCACACGACCACTTTAATACGACTTGATATATTCAGTCTCGCCCCATTTTCAAATGAGTTCTTATTGTTATACGACTACCTTGGCATATTATTGAGACCACATTTAGATTACGGAATTCTGGCTCTACACCGTGGATGAAAAAGATTTTTATCTCTTCGAATAGACCTAAAGGAGGGCGACAAAAACGGTTCATGGTCTTAAGGATTTGCCATAAAAGGACAGGCTGAAAAAGTTCGATGTGTATTCCTGATTTATGGTGCAGACTGCTCTGGGCATTTAGGATTATCCGTCTCAATGGTTCCTCTCTAAGAATGGAGGATTTCTTCGGGTTCACCTGCACAGCTCAACTGCGTGGTCACCCATACAAGGTAAAAAAGCAAACGCGCGCGCTCAGAACTCAGATAAATTTCTTCGGTTAAGGAGTGGTACGACGCTGCACTCGCTACCAAGCGCGATGGTTAACGCCAACACCGTGGTTGGTTTTAAAAGAAGGCTTGATTGCATTAAATTTGACTCTCACAGCATTCAGTATTCAGCATCAGTATATTTGAGGGAGATGTAGGTGAGTCATCTTTGACTTCTTAATTTGTACATGCGAGTTGTGGTATCAAAAAATAGTATCTCGATATGTTGGCGAGGCCAACATAGTGGAACATAGTTGAAAAAGAGCAGACTGTGAAAAAATCTCCCGGTGATATTTTAGAGCACTTAGAGAACTTGCTAACGAACTGTGTGTACCACTGTCCATCATATTCCAAAAGTCCTTTGAAGAAAGCAAACTTCTGGAAGAATGGAAGTGCGCATTTATCGCCCAAATCTATAAAGGAGGTTCACAACTCGACTGTGAAAATTACCGCCCTGTCAGTTTAACTTGCATAGCGTGTAAAATAATGGAGCGTATTATCAAGAGGCATTTAATGCGCTATCTGGAAAACAATCAAATCCTATGCGATGCCCAACACGGCTTCCGTCCAGGACGTTCCTGTCTCCCAAGTGCCCTTCAATCGCACGAGAAATGGACAAAGGCCACAGATAAGGGTCATGCAGTAGGTGTTGTATTTTTTGACTTCAAAAAGGCCTTTGATAGTGTACAAAACGGGCTTCTTTTACAGAAGATTTGGAACGTAGGAATTCAAGGAAAACTTTTCAATTGGATCAAGAGTTTCTTGTCTTTCAGAGTACAGAGAGTTGTTGTTGGAAAATCTAGCTGAGAATGGGCAAAAGTAGAAAGTGGTGTTCCACAGGGTTCTGTATTGGGCCCCCTACTCTTCCTAATCTACGTGAACGACTGTCTCAATGACCTAGACTGTGAAGCTCTCATGTTTGCAGATGACATTAAAATATGGACTGAAGTCAGCTGTGCTGATGCCGCAAAAGGGTTACAATCGAATATCGACAAACTAAGTGCCTGGTCGGCTAGTGGTTTCTTAAGTTTAATGTATCCAAGTGCGTGATCCTACACATAAGCGCCGGTCGAAAAGTATCTCTGAGACACCAGTACTTTATTAATGGCACTGAATTAAAATAGGTAGAAACATACAAAGATCTGGGCATGTGGACAACTGCGAATTTGATGCCCTCAGAACACTGTAAGAAAGCAGTCCAGAAGGCAACATGTACACTACAATGTATCAGACGTGCGTTTAAAATATTCCCCCCTGCTCTTTTCGGAAAGTCTATGGTGTCTTTGTGAGACCGCATTTAAATAGCGGAATACCAGCTTAAATACCAAGGATGAAGAAAGATGTTGACCTCCTCGAACAGGTGCAACAGAGAGCAACGAAGATGATTGACGGTCTTAAGACTTTACCGTACCAAGGCAGATTAAAAAAGCTTGACTTATTTCCTGTTTTCTACAGGCACTTACGGTGTAGCCTGCTCTGGACATTCCGGATTATCCGGGGCCATGATTCCGCCCTGAGATCGGAGGATTTCTTCGACTTTGCCTGCAAAACTCATCTGCGTGGTCATCCTTACAAGGTTAATAGCGAACGCATGCGATTGAACCTCAGAAAGTTTTGTTTCAGCCAACGAGTGGTACGAGCTTGGAACTCGTTACCAAGCAAGACGGTTACCTCTAACAGCATAACTGATTTTAAAAGAAGTGTTGATGGCATAATATTTGACAAAAGACGACTTTCACAACATGATTACTTAAAACCAGCCTTTTATAATTTTTCGGACTCTAATTTTATTCCACAATGTTTCGCCTATGGCTGTGAAAACGCATTTGATGTTATGTTATGCTTTGACTCAAACATTTTTAAATGCACACCATTTTATATTGACTGTACACATGCAATGATAACTTGACATTAATAGGGTTATCAAGGGCAATGCCTGTAACCCTTCAAAATATACAAATATACATATTTAGGAGAAAAAACTGTCACCCTTGGGGGTGGGTGGGGGGTCCAACAAGGGGCATTTCGGAGGTCACATGAATCAGTCAGACGCTCCCTTGCTGATCGCAGAGTCCGTTGAGGGATTTCAAAGGCGGAAATATATGCCCAGATCATCCTCGGTCCATTGCGCTTCGAACCACGGGAGAACGTTCATACACCTCATGGACGACGGCCGCCAGGTCCAGCTGATGCGAAAACTCACGGTGTCACTAAGGAGTGCAAATAATTAAGCAACAAAGACCTCGAGGACTCCAGCATGGGAATTATGGGAGAGTGCAAGACCTCAAACGAAAATAACAAACAAATAAATGTTACTCAAATATAGTTAGTAGTATCATAAATACCTTATTCGCTGACGTCACTCTTTCAGATTTTAGTTCGTGTTGTAGCTCACACCATTATATCAATCTAACTTTCGCTTAAAAACTCTCCAAGGATTCCGATATAACAACACCCAGAGGAAGACTATTCCAAGCTTCGACCACTCTTTTGGCGAAGAAGTACTTCCGAGTGTGTCTAGCCTTGCTCCAGTCACAAGTAATTTGAGAGGATGACCTCTCAAGTTCGTTGTTGTTGCTAACTCGAAGAAATCAACTGGGTCGAGACAACATTCCTGGACGCGTAGTATGCGGAATGTTAGTATCAGGTCCCCTGAAGCTGTCTATAGCGCAAGGGAAAGAGATTGAGGTTCGACAGCCGTGTTTCATAAGGCTGTGAGCCATGTCCAAGGACAAGTTTTGTTGCCCGCCTTTGGATCTTTTCGAGGATTTTGACGTCGTTCGCCACCCAGGGTCTCCAAGCTTGGATAGCGGACTCCAACATTGGCCGCAATAATGTTCCGAAGACTTCAGCCTAGCAGTCGGTAGTGAAGGCTGCAAAAACTCGTTTAACGAGGTACAGAATCGACATGGCTGACTTGGCTACCTTTGCGCAATGTAGGGAGGGTTTAAGCGAGGGCGTGATCCAGACTCCCAGGTCCTTTTGGGCATCCACTTCTTTCAATGTAATGCCATTTAGACTGTAAACTGTAAGGTTCGAAGGATTGCTTTTCCCGACACGTATGATGTTGCACTTGCTCTCATTAAACGGGAAGAGCCACTCATTTGACCATTTCTGGAGTAGATTTAAGTTTGCCTGCAAGTTCTCTTCGTCAGTCGCAGTTTGAATGACGCGCCAAAGCTTGAGATCATTGGCAAACATGGCAATATCGCAGCCCAGTTCGTTGGCACAATCGTTGATGTAGACAATGAACAAAATAGAGCCGAGAACAGAGCCTTGGGGAACACCACTCTCATCCTCAAACTTGGTCGACTGTTTGTCGCTGATATGGACAGTTTGTAAGCGGCCAGTTAAGAAGTTTTCTATCCATGCCAGAAGTCTACCTCTTACGCCTATGCGGTTGAGTTTATAAAGAAGGCGGTGGTGCGGCACGCTATGAAAAGCCTTTTTGAAGTCGATATAGACTGCGTGCATCGCATTTCCTCTATCGACCGCTTCAGTCCAACGTTCTTAACAGTAGAGCAAATTTTTGACGCAGGATCTACCTCTACGGAAACCGTGCTGGGCTTCGGATAGCAGATTGTTATGTTCAAAGAACTGCATTAGTTGTTGCTTAATTATTTTTTCTATGATTTTGCAGCAAACTGAAGTTAGGCTGACCGGTCGATAATTGTTAGCAGAGACCCGGCTTCCACCCTTATAAAGCGGCGTAATCCATGCGGATTTCCAGTCGGCTGGTAGATTTCCGGTCTGGAAGGATGCTTGCAAAAGCGTAGAGAGTGGTTTTGCCAACTCTCTCGCGAGCTCTTTCAACAGCTTGGCAGGTACTTCATCGGGACCCGGAGACTTAGATTCCTTTAACCCCAAAAGTTCCTCGAGGACAGTAGTCTCGGTAAAATGAACAGTCTCAACTATTGTATTCACTTCGAAGCCATTGGTAGGGTAATCGTATCTCGTTTCCTTTGTGAAAACAAACTGGAAAAATTCCGAAAGATGATCAGCCTTCGCACCGTCTTCAGTAAGGTCTATGCCCTCGGCGGTCCTCAACAGGGGTATCGGATCCTTGTTCCATGTATTCTGCCTGAGGTAACCGTAAAACAGTTTACAGTTCACGGTGGCCCGGTTCAGCATGTCCACTTCGAAAGCCTGCCTTGTTCTAACAACAAAGCCCTTGACCCAATTTCTCTGCATTTTGTACACATTTAGAAATTCTGGATTTCCATCCGTAAGCGATTTTTTCCACAATCTTAGCTTTTTGTTAACTTCAATTTTTAAGGCCTGCGTAAGCCATCGCGGTCTGTTTTTTTTATATTTTGTATATTTTGAAGGGTTACAGGCATTGCCCTTGATGACCCTATTAATTTCAAGTTATCATTGCATGTGTACAGTCAATATAAAATGGTGTACATTTAAAAATGTTTGAGTCAAAGCATAACATAACATTAAATGCGTTTTCACAGCCATAGGCGAAACATTGTGGAAGAAAAGTAGAGCCCGAAAGATTTAAAAAGGCTGGTTTTAAGTAAAAATGTCGTGAAAGTCCTCTTTTTTCAAATATAATGCCATCAAGCCTTCTTTTAAAATCAGTAATGCTGTCAGAGGTAACCGTCTCGCTTGGTAACGAGTTCGAAGGTCGTACCACTCGTTGGCGGAAACAAAACTTTCTGAGGTTCAATCGCGTGCGTTCGCTATTAACCTTGTAAGGATGACCACGCAGATGAGTTTTGCAGGCAAAGTTGAAGAAATCCTCCGATCTCAGGGAGGAATCATGACCCCGGATAATCCGGAATGTCCAGAGCAGGCTACACCGTAAGTGCCTGTAGGTTAACCTTTTCGTAAGTGCCTGTGTTTAACCTTTTTCTCAAATCGGATAGTGATTTTCGATGAGCCTGGAAAGTTTCCCAGTCCTCGGTTATGTTTCCAAAGAATAAAGGTTCCCACTGAGTGCGCATGAGGTCAGCCCTCATTCCACCGAAATCGCCTTGCCATATATTCCTTCTGATTGTTGTGGGTCTTGTTGGTATAGAAAATAGTGAGTACTCCCATCGCAGTACCACGTGGTCACTTTAACCTAGCGGCGGTAGACATGACACTTCGTCGATGCTGTCGTGCGACTTCGTGAGAACAAGGTCCAGGCAATTGGCCTGTTGTCCTTCACACACCCTAGTTGGAAAAGTGACGTTTTGTGTGAGAAGTAGCTTTAACGTTGTGCTCAGAGGATAACCGTCAAAGGCTAGATCAAAACTATGTGCGCAGGTCGAGCTCCAGTCGATGTGAGGCGCATTGAAGTCACCCATGATAAGGATATCCAACCATGTAGCAATCTTTTCAAGCTCCTCTAGCAGGTAAGCAGCGGCTACGGGATCTCTTCTCGGTGGGCGGAAGACTGTCAGGACATATAGACTTGATGTACCTGGCACTTTGACGGATAGCCATATCGCCTCGGAAGTAGATGCGAGTTTATAAGTTTTGTCTAACACTGTAAGTTCGCTTTTCACGTATGTGAGTACGCCGCCTCCTTGACGCTCTTTCCTGTCTTTTCTAAAAAGTTGTTAGCCAGCCATAGTGACCTTCCGGTCATCCACGTGTTGGGAAAACCAAGTTTCCGTTACGGAAATTATATCTGGAGATAGATCACAGACATGAATCTTAAGCTCGTCAAGCTTCGATAATATACTCTGTGCATTGGTGTACAGGAATATAAGTTTTCGGTTTGCTCGGAAAGTGCTAACAGTCGGGCGCGAGCCCCTGTTTACTGGGCCAACTGCAGGGCAATCCGGAACAGGCCACTCCAGGGGGAGAAAAATGGACGATGGATCATTTGGTTTTTGCAAAATAACCAAATTTTGTTCCCCTTCGCTGAGCCGCCGTCTCAGTTCAATGACAAGTTGATAGCTTTTTTTCTGCTCCGCAGGTGAGAAATCCTGTTGAAAAAACTCCAGGGTTTGAGCTTTTTTAACTTAAAGTGTCTAGACAGAATGAGACTGGTTTCCTGGCTACTGATCAAGATAACTTTTAGAGGCCTAGGACGTGTTGCTTCAGATTGGTTTCCGGTTTTGCTCCTTGTAAGTCGCTCAGTGGACTCCTGAGTGGCACCTACTACTTTAGAGTTGCCTTTTAGCGCAGATTATATTTGCCTTATCTCGTCATGGAGCTGGTTTGGCCTCATGGACAGTTTCTGACAGCCTCCACAAATGGCAGTCATCAATAGCATGAATATTAATTTGAGAGAGTTTTCACCGCCGTGATGAGATGATCGAGTGGTTAGCGAGCGTCGTCATCACGTTGGTAGTTGCGGGTTCAATCCCGGCTTGCGGCATGATTTTTTGAATTTTTGTGTGGTGACTTAAGAATTAACGGGTGGCTAGGTGTAGGTTTACATTACCAGCGGTTATGCACAAGCAGTATATAAATTATCTGCTCCGCCTTTTTTGCGAATTAATGAAATCCCTCGTATGTTCTTAACATCGTCTGCTAGTGGAAGTTGTTAAAATTATTTGTTATAACGAGTTACTCGGTATAAATTTCACAATCAGTTAGACAGAATATGGATAATGAACGACTCAACCTGTTTTGTAGATACTACTTAGAAAGCTGACGAGCAGTTAGAGCCTGGATTGGACTTGTAGGTTGTGTAGGCCAAGCCAAGATTTCCGGCAGGTTGCTCTATTTGGAGAACTGGCCTAGTCGAACAAAAGTCATCAGAAACCCTGGAGAGCCGTTAGAGAATGGATTGGACTGGTAGGTTGTGTAGGCCAAGATTTCGGACAGTGCTCGATTTGGAGAACTCTCCTGGTCAAACTGTGAGGGTATCGAAGGCAATTGGACGGAATATTCAATTAATTGCTTCAATAATTTGAACCAATTTATGTCTGTGGACGGTTTGCTTCAGTGCAAAGACTCGATTAAAATCGGTCTTCTTGCTGCGAGAAAATTCAAACCACGCGACACCCATTCAGTTCATTTATTAAAGTTGATTTATTAAATTCAGCCTTGTAAAATCTACTTGGCGCTTTTTTTTCTTTAACACTGTTTTGCAGTGAACCGCGAATACCTTTTTTAAATTATGTTTTTCATTAACTCGAAACTCTACAACAGAAGTCGGCAAACTCCGGCCTTTAGGCCAACTACGGCCTAGCTAGTATTCCAGTCCAGCCTAACGCCCCCTAGTTAATTATTGTAGGATCCGGCTTCATTGAATTGTCACGATTTTGTTCCCCTTCATTACTGCTGGTTTATTTTTTAGAACTGATATCAGGCACTTGTATGAAACAGAAGCGTCTGACAGGGAAGGGATGATAAATGTGTTGTTGTAAACAAGTTCACTCTCTGATCTCGGTTTCATTCACATCTTACCGGGGTCAAGGCGTGTGTTGTGCGCAAGTGTGTGTGCTGTGACGCGCGAAGCAATTTTAGTTCATGGTCATATGATAGACATCGAGTTCCCGCACATTAAACCCAATTACTATGCCTAAAGAGCAGAAGCAACGCGAAGCTGCCAGTCTCCGGAAGTTTGACCTCGAACGTCGTGTCTTTAACCCCGAATGGACTGGCTATTTATACCTCGTCAAACGCGGCAAGAAAGCCCTGTGTTTATTGTGCAACGACACCAACAGCACTTTCAAGCGGTCGAATCGCAAGGGGCATTTCGATGCCAAGCACGCGTACAGAGACTACACCGCGGATGAGCGGAAGACTGAGGCTGTTTGCTTGAAGTCACGGTTGGATCAACAGTCGTACCTCTTCAGGAAGCAGGCCTCCAAAGCTTCTGAAGCTGCTGAGCGTCCCATTCGTGCCTCGTATGAAGTGTCCTTGTTGATTGCGAAGAAAATGCATCCCTTCACTGATGCAGACTTTGTAATGGATTGTATACTTGCTGCTGTTGACTTAATTTGTCCCGAGCAACACGACGCTTTCAAGGCAATCCCGCTGTCTGCCCGCACTGTGACTCGACGCGTGGAGGACTTGGCCTCTGATGTCCAGTTTTCGATGTTTACGAAGTTCAAAACTTTCGATATTTTCTCTATCGCCTTGGACGAGAGCTGTGATATCAAGGACACTGCGCAGCTGGCCATCTATGTACGTGGCATCACACTACACCTGGAGGTATTCGAGGAGTTTCTCAGCCTCATACCGATGAATGACCAAGATGTCCTCAATGCCCTCCTTCCTGTTTTGAGTTGTTTCGACCTGTCAAAGCTCGTCTCTGTAACTACTGATGGTGCACCTGCCATGGTTGGATCTACCAAGGGACATTCGCAGCTGCTCATCCACCACTGCCGCTCTTTGGGTTGGGCGCAGGAGCTACGCAAGGTGCACTGCATCGTCCACCAGGAGTCATTGTGTGCCAGAGCAGCAGGCAAGAAGGACATTATGTCTGTTGTGGTGAAGTTAGTGAACGCAGTGCTTGCTCGCCCTTTTAAACACCACATCTTCAAGCACATGTGCGAAGCTGCAGAGGCTTATTACGGCGATCTACTTTACCACACTGAGGTTCGCTGGCTCAGTCGTGGCAACGTCTTTAAGCGTGTCTTCGCCCTCCGCCACGAGATCATTTCCTTCGTCATTGACAGGGGCCTCAAGGGCTTTCAAAAGTACTCTGATGAGGTTTGGCTCTGTAGGTTCGGCTTCCTCAGCTCTCACCTCAACGGACTTAACCTGAAGCTTTAAGGACATGATGTGCTCATCACGAATATGGAAGCCCAAGTGCGGGTATTCGAAGCTTAGCTGATTCTATGGGAGAAAAAGTTGTATAAGGTTGACTATGTTCATTTCCCGCACCTCGCCCAGTGTGATGCAGCCCTCATTGACACCAAAGAATGCATCAATATGCTGGCAACCCTGCGGAATGAATTCTCTTCGCGCTTCACTTATGTGCATTCTCATTCGCAAGAGTTCAGGATTGTCAACACTCCTTTTGACTTTCCCTATGACGATATCACGATGACGTGTTTGGCAGCACTTATTCGTGCGAGCAGCTATTCTCCAAAATGAAGTTTTGTAAGAACAAGCTGCACTCTCAGCTCACTGACAATCGCCTTAATGACATTCTGTTGCTGCACTCCTCATCATTAGAACCTGATATTTTATCTGTCTCTAAAAGCATGCAACATCATGTTTCCCATTGATCGTACTGTATTTTTGAATAATAAAATTTTCCTTGGACACCTTATTTCTTCTGGCCTAGTGTGGCTTCTTGACCTCCTGAAATAGCCTAGTAGCCCGAAAAGTTTGCTGCCACCCCTGGTCTTCAACTGTATATTGACCGTAAATATACACCGTTCCCTTCAAGGGCATTGCCCGTAGCACTTCAGAAATATACATGTGCACGTATACTTGTTAGAGTTCAGTAGTATTGTAATGTTATTTATTAAGATATCGAATAGAGAGCTTATGCTTACTAAATTTACTCACTCCCGCTCACCAGCTGGCTGCTAAATTACCATTTCAATGCATGTAAACCGACTACTATCAATATGCGAGTAGTTATTTGGTTTCAACTTTCCGAATAGGCAGCAGTGGCTTTTTTACTGCATGCGCTTATGTAAACGACCTTTTTGAATTTTCCCCTATGTATCAATGCTTCATCTTAGCCACACTTTAACCAATAAGGAGTTCAAATGTGATTGCTTATCCATCCCTTCATAAACTAAACTGAAAAATAGCTATAACTGCGCAAAATTGATGCATCCGACGGTCACAAAATACATAACTGTCAGATGTAGATGGCAGTCGACTTTGACTTACATTTTGGCATCATAGTGTGAACAGAATAGGAGAATGCAGTTACCAACATCCTGTCCTCTTTCTAGGCGCTGAGATGATCCACTACAACCACCACCACCCAATCTCACTAGGGACTGCTGTCGTGGATCCAGACGTGCTCCCATCTGGCTGCCAAACTGTTCCAAGCAGTTTGCCAATCCTTCTGTACCAAGAAATCCTCACAATTTACGTTCAGCTTCTTTTCCTGCATTTTTTATAACCAGGCCGGAGAGTTGTGGCGACTAGTGTCTCCCTATGATTTAAACTGTTGCCACAAGGTACGGTCAAAGTCAACTCTGCACCAGATTCATAGCTTTTCATATTGGAATATCATCAAAACTGTCATATCCGCGTAAAAAATTGAGAGGTTTAATGGAACACCTAAGGGATTATTGTCCTTCTAACAGCTGATGCCGAATGAGTAGCTTAAAATCAGATAAACTTCAGGCAAATCTGCTCACAATGTTATTAAAATCAGTTTGAATGATTCAGGAATCATCATCGAGAAACCGAATAAATGCAACTGCCACCCTATGAAAATCTGCAGTTCATAATTATCAGACACATTACTTGTTGTTGACGCCTCTTTGCAAAATAACATTGTTTCGAAACAGTTAAGCTGCACCTTTTTGACGACTGCAACATTTTGCAAAGGTTCTTAAAATTGCAGCGATGACGAAGGATTTCTCGAGAACACATAAATTAAAGAATATTTTGGTTCATTCCAGTGAAAAGCTGCAACAGCTTTGACACCCAGATGGCGGGTATTGTGTTTATAAAAATCTAGGCAAACCCTAGGGATGATTAATAAACAAATTCACCAACAACAACAGAGTGGCGTGAAAACAGCACAAACATCTAAAAGAATTATTAAAATCCAATTGAGACTGAAAGAAGAGAAAAATTAAATATGAGTAAAATAGGTTATGTTGCCTGGTATCGGAGACTAAATTAAAAATTTATTACTACTATGTGTACCAATTTATTTGTTTAAGTGTATCATTTTATATCATTTAAAGAAACCCAGACCTTCGATTCTGTGTCTATATATGATCGTTTATCACTAAAATCACTCGTCAATGAAAATTCCTTAGAATCAATAATGGGAGTAGAAGAGAGCAAACTTTCAAATTCTTATCGATATGGAGACCATATCTGCTGCCAACAACCCAGTCAAACTGGAAAGCAGTGGTCAATAATACACAATTGTCACTTAGACGTTTGGAAAAAGGAACATTATGGTAATATTCTCTGCGTTTTGCTATTTCCAGAACTATTTAATTTTTCAAATAAAGTTTTAGAGTGTCCGTACAGCGTTCCGAATGATTGCACTCATTCGTTTTGTCTCAGTCGGCAAAATATCTTAAATCTCAGTAAACGCAATCACACTTTCTCCCTCCGTAAGCATAAGAAACACTCAAAAATTGCCGAGCATTTTGAGTACAACCACATACCTGCACACTTATCATCTATACAGGTAAAAATAATCCTTTCGCTTTCACATCTGGTAGAATCTGCATTTTAAATCTATCCTGTGCTCACGAAATGGCCTTGCTATTGTTCATCTCGCAAGGAATTTCATAACGCAATTTGGAATTGTTGATATGCAAATTAACAAATTTTTGGGAACTTTCGGACGTCAATCTGTAAAGTATTCCCCCTGAGTCAGTTGCAGCGCAAATATCACCAGACTGCTCCTGGTGTCTTATTCGTATGCCATGGTCTCGTAACAATCGTGTGACCACTTTACAGGTAGGTCTTATCTTTAGCTTGTTCTTAAACGAAACGCATGCAAAACTTCTGAGTTTCTTTACAAATGAAAAAATCAAAGCATACCTAAGTTACTCCTTAGGCACAAGTTACAGTTAGAACCAGTTGAAATAGAAAACACTTTAGTTGTTCAAACAGGCATAGGTAACTGCTTGAAGATTTTTTAACTGAGTTTTGGATAATTTGTTAAACGAGGAGTCATTCTTCACAAATAACTGCAATCAAACCAATTGGATTGGCTTTTGTTATTTTTCGCATTTGTTAACATATTTGGTGGAAAAAACATGATGGTGTACACCTGTTTTTATTTCATCTTCGTAATCATCAGAAGTAACAATTTGTTGCTCATACAGATTTTATAAATATTTTTCCAAATATGTTGTGGAAAATTCACTTTTTATACGAAATAAAGTAAACCAGCGTTTAAAAAACATTTTATAATTTACCGAGCAGTACAAAATGTCATCTACTAGTAAACAGTGTTGAACAAATGCTAGAGTATAATAGAAAGTGTAAAGCATGCATCAAATTCCATTCTTTCTTTCTGATAGCCGCTGAAGAACGTGAGAAAAGCCTTTAGCTTGTTTAAAAATCTGTTGTTTGTTTTCCACAGTTCATAGTTAGCTCAGCGCATCACTTTTAATAGGGTTCGAAATCTATCCATTTTATTATGGTCCATTATTTATTCCTCTTACGTTTACAATTTTTTCCCATAACAAGTTGGCAGTTTTCTTTGTGGCAAGCTTCATATTTAGTATTCAAGGTTTGCGGCTTGCGTTCCGCCAAGTTTAATTTCTCGAATAGCCTGAGAAAAGTTTACCAAGTTGATGTAACTGGGCATTAAATAAATATTTAAAATAAAGTCCTTCAACGTTCAATTTTGAAAGCCTTGTAATGGCCCTCTCTCTGTTTTCGGCCCCGTTGGGCGATAGTCATAGCTCGAAAAGAAGTTTTAGCACGTATCCCTTAGCTTGTGGGGACATGTTTTTCAAAAACAGAAATTGATAAAGTTTGAAATTTTGAGGACATTTGGAGCAAGATAACGTCCTTTGCAATTTTCATGACCGCAAAACTACACAAAGGGCAGGTAATTTGACTAAATTAATGGTCTTGGAATAGTGAGTGTAAAGAAGATGGGGAGTCTCTCAGATACTTACAGACCTTTAAATTCCTTCGTTTACTAAAAATGTTCTTGGTTGACTAACGCATGTTCTAGAAGTATACGCATTAATCCCTATTCACACCTATCTTCCTCATTAACGCATACTTTTGAATAAAATCAGGCATGGGATGTGAATCCTGAAAATAAAGTGGACCTGGAAAAATAGAATTTTAAGCCAATAAATTGACAAAAACGCAAACACGAATGGATAGCCTCATTTCAATATATTTGCTTAATCACTCGATTTTTTACGTGCATCAAGGAAAGCACTTCAAAGTATGAACAAAGTCTTTCGAAATTTTTAATAAGCGAAGACTTTAATTTTTGAACTTCAATCTCATTACAGGTTTAACACAAGGTAACGGACTTAATGATGCCTTTTACTTTATTATTCATGCGCGTTTGTTTATTAAGTAGCTGCGAGATGATCTCATTGAATTATTTTAAATGTACCTTTTTCAACCATTTCATTTTCTTATTGTCTGCATTCACTTATTGCTGAAATTATGCAAAATATTGAACGCAGCAGGAGGATCTATAAAAAATCCTAATGAATGTGTCGTATCAAATCTGCCCACATGATCAGTCACAAAGGTCTTGTTTTATATCCTGTAGTACGAGAAGGACATTTGTCTTCTTTGAAAGGTATGAATGCAGACAGAACCAGTGCTTTAGATATTAGAGGCCTCCAAACTCGTTACCTTCTCTATGAATTGCATTCTATCAGAGAACCTTATGAATTTGGTTTGGATATGAATTATGCAAAGCAGCGTACTAACGGTATGTTAGGATGCTTTTGTCTTGCTTTGCTGATAACTGATGTCTACGAAGTTTGAACAAGAAGTAAGCCATGCATGTATAAAATATGTGCGCGTGTGTTTGTATGTGAAAAAACTGCCTAACCGATCTTCTACATTGTTTAATGCAGAGCTGCTAAACTCAACTCTTATCTCAATGGAAAAGGTACCTTTCTACTATCTTCAAGCAAGTTTGAGTGCTAAAATTACCTTCGCATGTTTTTACCACCTGGCGCTGGACATATGCACTTACTTTTAGGAAAAAAACACGATTCGTGCCCGTGCGTTATCTACTCACCTGGGCCGTATAGTAAACGTTTTCTGACGGTGGAGTATTTTCAAGGTTAAAATTATCAGTCTAGTCATATAAGGACCTCAACTATGTACACGGTGGTCTAAACACAGAAATATCTTTGGTTATGTTTATATAAACATGACTGTAGTCTTGTTCTAGGTTAGCTGTTGATTTCATTTAATCTAATCAGCGCTGGAAGTTTTTCGTTATTGCTATACACGTTGGGAATCAGTATATAAAAAAGCAGGAAGCAGAAACCATTCAATGAATTTTCCTCAGGTGCTTTACGTTTATGTGTCCTAGATTAAAAAACTAGAAGATTAAGGTGGGTTTTCAGAAAAAAACAGAATGGCTCATCAAAAATAAATTTTTTTGATATTTGTAAACTCAACAGAACGTGGAAGTAAAAAACCTTGGTTTGCCTTCCCATGCAACTCTTATATGAAATAAGTGGGAAAATCCATCGAAGTGTAGATTGCCTTTTAAAGGCTCCGAATGTAAAAATTTTCAGGTAGGTGTATATCTGAATAGACTGAGGTTAATGGTTGGAATTGAGTTTTGATGGCTTTAAAGTTGTATCATAAAATGTCTCCTGAGCCGAAAAGACACATGTCCCTCAAGTATGAAGTTCAAAATGCTAATAATTCCCTCAAACGTTATCCGCAACTGGCTGCAAATTTGCTCACCCGAAAGCCAAATTTCATTCTATATGATAAACACTGAGATTATGCTGCGTGATGTGCGTTATCGCAAATCTACTCGTGCAATCATTTTTCAAATTTTTAGTTAAGGTTGCGTGAATCACCTGCTATATATAGTAGGTGACGCAAAAAAACAGGTTTTACTTAACTAAACAACTGTAAACCTATTTGAGTCCAAGTCTTGTTGACTAAAATTGTCAAGTGTTTTTTAAAAAAGAAAAACTAGAATGCCGAAAATGCAATTTCATATCAAATGGGCATAAACAGTTGAAGAAAAACGCGTAGCTAAGTATGCAATGCATGATTCCTGATGACTTGAAATGGGGTTAATCAAAGCAAAGATAGTTTTCACTGATACGGGCGTACTATGAATTAAGGTTTTCATCAGACCACATATAAAGTGCTGGTCAGTGAGTAGGAAATTTGAATAGAACTTTCAGGGGTAATCGCACTCAAATATTTTCTGCATATTGAGCGATGTTTCATTCAGTTAAGTTACCAGGTGAATTTAAATAACATGCGCACTTACAGGGTAGCCCTTGAATATCAGTGAGTATTTTGCGGCTTTTAGTGTTTTCTCAAAGAAGCAGTCAGTCTTCGGGCCGTTTTTTATGTTAATGACCGTTTTTTCTTTTAAATACACAAAACACGGTCATATGAATGCTATAATGGGAAATTGTCGTTCAATATGACGATCGACAGAGTAATGAGCCTATGTTTCATTGATTGAACGTTGGATTCCTCGATGACAGAGGAACGTGAGTTCTAAACGTGGTTCTGCAAATCTGGTGTTGGATGAGGCTGCCTGAGGACGGCTAATAAGGCATAAAATTTCATTCCCAGTTTTTCTTGGCTTTATCGATAGACTTCTAGACGCTCTGCGACTGTCTGAAGATGTTCTACATCGAGCCCTAAGGCATGTCCTGTAAACCGATAGATGGACGCAATTGCAGCATGAACGAACGTGGATGCACCGGCTTTCCGGAACACGTTTTGCAAGAATTATGAACCGCTTGAAGAAAATATTTTCCTCCTCCACCACGACCATGACCCCTCTGACGCCAAAACCAGTTACATGGCAAGTTCTCCACCAAATTTGTCAGGCGATAACTGAAAAGGTCCGCTGCAATTATGACACAAACACACAGTCGTTCGATTTTCACAAATGGCGATGTCCACAGGGGTGGTAACTTGCGAGTGACTTGCGCAGCTTCTAACGCACTGTCGTTTTCCTCCTCACCCATCTACTTCCCATAACAAGAAGGAGTTGAAACGACCGCCGGTAGACCCGAATGAGGTAATCCAAAGAGCTAAAATTCTACTCTACACGTGTCACACACATGACCTGGTCCGCAAACACAGCGTAATATGTTACAGTAAGGGAAACTGCGATCTCACATAGGTCAGAGTGCCATTAAAACCAAATAACGTAGGTGCCTTTGCGTTCTGGATCTCAGTCCTCCTCTCAAACACACAGTACTGACCACGTGGACAGAAATATCCCGTCAGCTGGCTTGGTGTCAATTGAGGAACAACTGCCATGTTCACCAGGCGCCCTGAACTATTTTTCGCTTCCATAAGGTGGACCCACTCACGGAGAACTCCTATACCCCATATTTATATGTATATATATAGGCAGGGACGAGGTATTATAAGAAAGAAGTCTTTCAAGCCTATTCACTGCGCTTCTCAGGCATGAATACTGAAAACCAACACTCCCGGCCCCATACACTAAAAGCGAACGTGATGTTCACCGTGTGCCCACAGTAGAGTTGTGTAAGGACGGCGCCTGCTTTGGTCGTAGTACACTTGCGTTGCCTCCACCGCACTCCCAGCTCCATTGACCACCTGGACCCGGCATCTTGACCAATTGAATAAAATCGGAGGCGTGAGGGGATCCAAGTGGCTGGTGCACCAGGAACCCAGCCACAAGTGAGCTACCAAACTGACTCCGATCAGACTGATTGAGGGAGGGGGAAGAGAGGGACACCGAGGCCACATTAGGAAGGATCCATTGCAGCCATGCTAGCTAGCAACATCAAGCCTTAACTGTAAAGGTTGCCTCAAACTGTCTTCGTTAGGGCCAGGAAATGAATTTTACTACATAAATGGGCGCTACTGAATTGGCAACACAAAGTGGCCCCAGCAGCTGGTGGCCTGTGAGGTCAAAAGACTGCCAGTGGTTGACAGTTTCTCACCTTCAGAAGATTTTTAACGCATAGGTGAAAAGGGACCGTTTTGCGCATGGAGTGCGCATTCTCACCAACAACGTTCAAGCCTTCCGTCTGCGCGAAGTAGTTTACAAGTAAGCTTGCCGAAGTAACCAGATTAAGTTCCTCGTCTAGTAGCAAGTACGTTGTGGCAAACAAGCGTCTGTCGACCCACAATGCCATGTCCTGGAGATCTTTGCAATAAGTTCAAACTATTTTTGAAACGCAAGCAAATATGCTTAAAACTATATCAGCAGAGGTCAGCTGTTTACTTAATGTGGAGGCAATCAATTCGGGACAAACCATCTCAGTTTAAGTTCACAAGGCTGGAAACTTTAGATCACATCTATGCTGCCACCCCTGCAGACTCTAGGAAAGGAACAACCTGTGATCCAGGTGGTTTTGTGCTAAATTCCAGTAACAGTTTAGGGCTTGACTCGGGACTAAGGTTGGGTTCGGGTTAACTGTAGAGTTGCGGTTAGGGTACAGCTTCGTCACCATCTCCTGCTATGAGGGAGAAGAGGCCTAGAGGCAACTGCAGCCCCCAAAATTACTTATTTATTTAACTGTTTACAGAAGATGGGCTTTTTCACACAGTATTGGCGCTGACTGTGGACGGAGGGAGGGAGGGAGAGATTCCACAATTGAAAATTAGGCCACTGGTATATTTTTCTATAGTAACCAGCCGTGTGTGTGTGAATGGGTATGTGTATGATGCCCCCTAAACGGGCCACGTGGTAGATGCGTTGGACCAACACGTGGGCCACATCAGGGCACGGCATGCGTTATTCGGGTTGCGCTCCGCTAACAAATGCCGAACATGGGAGGTGTGGTGGCACGCCTAGGGGCGGCTAGGACTTAGGGGACCCGGCCGCGCCAGCCACCTGCGTCCTCTCCCGCCTCCGGTCTTCTTGACTCTGTCTTGACACCGGGCTCAGGTGGGGGAGGAGGAGAGAGTGCGGTAGATGCAGCGCAAGTCTACTATCACTTTAAACTTAATCACGCGCAATTCACCGTCCCTGCTCCAATTTCCCATGGAGCATACGGTGGACATCGTCGGACTACGACGGTCGAACTGTCGTATGTGTATGTGGCATGCATGTATGGACTTTCGAGTTGTGTCAGTCACTGCGCCCAATTCCATCTCCGTTGGTCCTGATATGGTTTTTTTGCCTAGGTTTATAGGGAGCGGGTAAGAGAGGAGCCTGTGTGTGGCAGATGCTGCGCAAGTCTGCCATCACTGTATATTAATTTACACTCAGGTCATTCTCATCGGCGCACACCCTGCTGTTTGGCACACAGGGGACATAATTCTTTGCGATGATCAAGCTCTCGTATTGAGGCTTCTACGGCTTATAATGTCTACGTTCTACTCTCTCTCTCCATCTCCCCCAACTCTCTCTCTCTCTCTCACACGCCTGCAATCAAGCCCTAACTTCAAATTCACGTTGAACAATGCACTTTTAGGGCAAAGCGCACCCGGCGTTCCCTCCAGGAGACTGTTGAACGCGCGTACAAACATACGCCGGAAGTACATGCTGCTTGTCTTCAGGATTCAAGCCCATAACCTTGACTGTGCTGTTAATTTGACAGGTTACACAACTAACCAAGCAGGCTTTAGCCGCCCGTTCATTAATCTTCCCCTTTCTCCAAGAAAATAGAGCAGGGTGTGTGTGTGTGTGTGTTGGTTTTGGCACTCTCACTCCGTGGGATCCAAGCCAGGTGTGGTGCTAAGCCCAGGGGCGGCTCCGGCCGTGCCAGCCACATGTGCCCTCTCCCATCTCCGGTCTTTTTGACTCTCTTATGACACCGGGGTCAGCTGGAGGAGGAGGAGAGAGTGCGGTAGATGCAGCGCAAGGCTACTATCCCTTTAAAATAACTCAAGCGCAAGGCACCGTCCCTGCACCCCCCTTCCGTGGAGCATACGGTGGACATCGTTTGACTACGACGGTTGAACTGTCGTGTGTGTGTGTGTTTGTGCGTGTATTTAATGGGCCCCTAAACGGGTCACGTGATAGATGCGTTGAACCAACACGGTGGCTACATTAGTGCACGGCAGGCGTTATTTGGTTTGCGCTCCCACAACAAATGCCGAATATTTGGGTGTGGTGGCACGCCCAGGGGCTGCTCCGGCCGTGCCAGCCACATGTGCCCTCTCCCATCTCCGGTTTTATTGACTCTGTTATGACGCCGGACTCAGGTGGGGGGGAGGTGAGAGTGCGGTAGTTGCAGCGCAAGGCTTCTATCACTTTCAACTAAATTACGCGCAAGTCACCGTACCTACACCAACCTCCTGTGGAGCGAAGGGTGGACCTCGTCGAAATCGACGGTCGAACTGTCGTCGTATGTGTTTAGAAAAAGCAAGGTAGTACCACCTAAAAAGCTTCACAAAATCGTATTTCCTGGAATTTTCACCATCAGCAAAGAAGGTAAGAGACGACCACAGAAAACTTGATCGTCTTCGCTTTTACACTTGTCAGAAAACCAAAGTTTCCTGGAGGGTGTCAAATGCCTTAGAAATAGTGCCGAATCCACTGAGAATATTGCAAGCATGGTCAACTGTCTTATGACAACCGTGGTAAAAGCGGCGTTCTTAGGAAGGGCTACACGAAGAAGCAGAAAATCAGGTAAAAAATAACAAAGAAGGTTGGGGTGATAAAAAGATATTTATTGACCGCAAATGGGTTAAGTTGAACCCGCCCTGAAGTAAGGGACAGGAAAAAGCGGATAGGTTAAAGGGAAAGCAAGCACTCATAGCAATTTTCGATCTGAAACTGGAAAGGCTTGTTTCAAAGGATTACCTCCAAGTGCACGTGTTAATTTCCTCGGAAATTAAACAAGGCAGGATGGAACCTGGTGTTCATTTGTCATAAAACACACGGGAACGTCGGAGGGGTTGGTGCGAACTCCTCGCAGCTGCCTCATGCAACGGCTTATGATCGACGAAACGGGAGGGTTTGGCCTTTTAGCTGGTAGTTTTAAGTAAAGCAAGTTTTCCTTATCTAAAATTCTTGAGGGTTCACAACCGCTGACCGGGGTGCCTGTAAGGCAGAGCGAAAATGAAAGGATTTTGAAGGTTTACAATGGCGACTTCTTGACGTCGCAACCCCCACCGCGCATTCGGGAGAAAATGTGATTCTGTACATGCTACGTGATCTGAAAATCAATTTTCACGTCCAAGAAGGCTGCATGAGTAACGGTTACCCAGTTAAACTAATGCCCGCTCACAGGAGAATGCATGCAAGCATTCAAACAGTCGCCTTATGTGTAAGTAACGTAGAAACGTCCTCCATTCCATAAAAAGGCTGGTTGCGCATCCGCCAGCCTGAGATGCCAACTGTAAACATGCTTCAACGCTGCGTGTCACGTGACATGCTAGGATCGCGTGTGCAACGATGCTTTCTGCCCAAGTTCTGTTAACTTTATCCTTTTTTCTCAGTTTTGCCGCTGTTGAAATCTGCTGCTGTCTTTTTTTTGACTCGCTGTTTCCAACAAAAGTTGTCCTTTTGCTTACTTTCGCTTGTCCTCTACCTTCCCCACTGAGTGCAATCAAAGATGTCGGTCGAAGAACACATCCTACTGCCTCTGTCCCGTTGGAAAACTAAGCGTCATGCCTACGATGACCGCGGCCGAACATTTGTTGCCTAAAAAGTCTAAGCTCTCCGGAAGTTACCATGACCAACGGTTTCGATTACCTTGGATTGGGTTTGGAATTGGCGGACCAGCCTAAGCGAGGATTGAAACGAACCAGACCGCGACTGGGAATAGTGGGAGGGTTAGTGAAAAGCGCTTTCGGGGGTAGGAAAACACAGTTGAGAAAGCTAATGTAGAATGGGGATGGCAACTGCTGTAATTCGCTCTGGGCAGTCTTCTAGGGCGTTATAGCAGCTTTGGCTGTCAATTTTAACATTTAAGCAAGATCCATCATTTTCTGAAGCACAGGACCGGTTAGCTGGATAGATTGAAATATAAAAATATTTCCCCGTCTGTCATATAACCTGTTGTCAGCCAGTTATACCCCATTACCGGGTTACAGGACTTGGATTCGAGGTTTTTTGACGTAAAACGTTCTAGAATTGAGTCACGATCCCGTAGTCCTATCGGTTGTGATCAGAAATTTTGAATAGCGTGAAAGAGACATTCACTCATTAGGATACGGGACCTGCTGATATTTTGCCCCTTGGAACTCAATTTAGAGCCCACATAGGCAAAGCAAACCTAGAATCGAATAGCCATCTCTGTCGTATTAACCCTTTATAGCCGGCTAGACCCCATAACCCTGCCCCCATGACAAAAGAACCTGAACTTCTGAGTCGCGTTCATTGACCATAGACCTCTACCACTGCGAAACGGGTCAGTTGCCCTACCAGTTCCGATTGGGAAGGAAGCGTGCCATTTCGTCAGTCAGTCAGGCCCGACACCTGGTTAACAGAACCTAAGATTCATAGAAAACCGCAGATTGCCACAAATAACTGACCTAGTCCACGATTTTAACCGTCAGCTTCCAGTAAAATAGATCACAGGAAACTGATAAGTAAAAGATCAAAAAGGTGCGCCGTTAGCCGCGAAGAAGCATACCACTGATTATGTATTGCATCTGACAGGGATAGCTGTCGTGGTATAGAGTAACTTACTCTTATTCAGGGTTTATTGATTCAATTTAAACTCCGCGAAAAGCCTTTAGACGGCGTGGGTTGTCTATTTCCCCATAGATTTCCGTAAAGATTTCTCAATTCTTTGAAACTACGGCTAGTTGGTCACGATTATATGCGCACGGTCCCAACAGAATGCTCATATTCTAATGTGCTTTTTTCTGACAACCTGTCGATAATCGCTCTCGATAAAAACAAATTACTTAATAAGTGGGATTTTTCTCTTTTATTTTTACCACCCCTAAACATTCATATATATTGAATACAAATTTATTTGAAAGTATTATTTAGTGCACTCACATGGTAGAAAATTACGTTTTCTCTAGATTATTTACCTGAAGAAGTTTTCGTTTTTAAAAACCTTTCTAAGTATGAGATGTTTTAAGACCGCGAAATATGCATCCATACAGCACAGTATCAGTCCGTTTATGAATGTTCGTCGTGACATTTAATACTACTGCACTGATATTCTTTTAATTTTTATGATATTTTTACAAAAGGGTAGAGAAATGTATGGCTTTTCTAACACGTAAGTACACCACATGTAGTTTAAAAACTGTAAGAAGCAGTGTAACTGTAGATCGAGGTAAGAATTATGCGAGGACCAAGAAGGTTTTTGAAACAAAAACAATAGGCACTCGTTCTTCAAGCATTAAGTAAAAAGCTCTTGAATTGAGTCACGATCCCGTAGTCCTATCGATTTTGATCAGAAATTTTGAATAGCGTGAAAGAGACATTCACTCATTAGGATACGGGACCTGCTGATATTTTGCCCCTTGGAACTCAATTTAGAGCCCACATAGGCAAAGCAAACCTAGAATCGAATAGCCATCTCTGTCGTATTAACCCTTTATAGCCGGCTAGACCCCATAACCCTGCCCCCATGACAAACAGAACCTGAACTTCTGAGTCGCGTTCATTGACCATAGACCTCTACCACTGCGAAACGGGTCAGTCGCCCTACCAGTTCCGATTGGGAAGGAAGCGTGCCATTTCGTCAGTCAGTCAGGCCCGACACCTGGTTAACAGAACCTAAGATTCATAGAAAACCGCAGATTGCCACAAATAACTGACCTAGTCCGCGATTTTAACCGTCAAATTCCAGTTAAACAGATCACAGGAAACTGATAAGTAAAAGATCAAAAAGGTGCGCCGTTAGCCGCGAAGAAGCATACCACTGATTATGTATTGCATCTGGCAGGGATAGCTGTCGTAGTATAGAGTAACTAACTCTTATTCAGGGTTTATTGATTCAATTTAAACTCCGCCAAAAGCCTTTAGACGGCGTGGGTTGTCTATTTCCCCATAGGTTTCCGTAAGGATTTCTCAATTCTTTGAAACTACGGCTTGTACGTCGCGATTTTATGCGCACGATGAAAAAGCCCGACTAAAAGTCTCAAATGAACGACGTGGACAAGACATACGGCACGTTCCTTTCCGTTCACTGCATACACGAGCAAGGTACACGGGCGCAGACCAATCGAAGGTGTATGAGGTGAAGAGTATTAGCGCATCCAAACTTCCGAGCTCTACAGCTAGCCCACGCGGTGAATGACCAAATGCCTCAATGTGTTCACCAACTCTTTCGCGTAATTTATTATAGCAACGTGTAACGGGTGCTGTGCCGAACGTTTGCTTTGGTTGACACCTTCAGCTACGCAAAGGATCGGTCAATTGTAAGGAATATCCAAAGGCTCACTACTTTGGCAAATTCTTTTAAGAACTATCTTTTTAGAAGGTTTTAATAAACACGTACAATAGCATCTTAGCTTATTGCCAATCGATTGAAAACAGTGAAAATCCTGAACTATTCCCCGGTATTTCAAGGACGATCTGAAACTAATTGTAATCCAATAACCTAAGTATCAATAAAGAAATTGACGCAAGGATAGTTTTCTACATAAACACAAAATGCTGTGCTTACGCTAGCACCTGACAGTTCTATTTAACTTTATTCGTCGCATTTACAGTGATTTTTAACGTTTTCAGAAGTTGCCGATTTTTTTTAAAAAAAGTAAGTATTACCCAACAAAATTATATTACTTTCCACATTTCTTTTAATATTTAAATTTGCTCGGTTTACGAGTGATAATTACTCTTTCGTAAATTTCGGAATTTTGCATGAAATTGGGTCACACACTGCATGTCTCACCGACTCTCAAGGACGGATGCCAATTAATGTGGAAATGGCCCTAACGGCGAGTAAGTGCTGGCATAAACTGCTGGAATCTGGTTTCTCCCACAGGGGGTGACGGTAACCAATGTGGCATTACTGTAGGACGGAATGGCAGACATGTCATTTTCCTAGTTCCGAAGCGCTTCGGAGATGTACCCCTTGAGGGGCGAAAATGCACAGGCTCTCAGATATTACCGTGCAATCGATCTTAACATATTAATGTCGGATTCGGATGTTTAATTGTCACCCCCCCCCACCCAGCGCTCCTGCATGTGGTTTGTTGCATAACGCCAAAATTGACCATTTTTCCAGCAACGCCATAAGAAACGCTAGGAGACCCCTTGATTTGCCGAACCCCTCACAGTTGTGTTGAGCAGCAGAAGATACTCGGCAAAACACACGTATAAAACCAATAGTTGTAACAAGTCTGAGTGCAAAAGACGCTTGGTTTTCAAGCATTTACCTAGTGGGGCGACAGGGCACTGTGGATGCGATCATGACTGGAAGACCCATCTCCTGAAACGTGATGACGAAACTTGAGAGGATTAAGTGTTGGCGACTTAAATTTTGCATATTTTTTTAATATTCGCCCAGCCTATTCCGAAAAAATATACATTTTGCGCGAGGAATATGTGTATATCGGTCAAAATATGACACATTTTCGTGGAGATCTGCATTTTTTTGTACCCCAGTGGTTTTCTTTGTTAATAAACAAGCAGGTTACATTAAGATACCCACCAGTTTTGGTGATTTAAAAAAACAGCATAGTTACAGATTTGTGTGTTTTAGTGTGCTGAAAGGTAGTTATAACGGGAAAATTAGAGTAACCAATAACATCCCGATTTTTAACTTGACTGAGCTTTTGAAAAAGGTAAAAATGCCAAAATCTGCCAGCTAAACGCTTATTTAAAGCGCGTTTTCAACCAATAAATTATAAGGAAAATTTTATTAATCTAGCTAAGGCATATTCTTGGCCGAAGTTTGCTGTGGTTATTCATTTTTCTCGGCGAGAAAGTTTCATTTTTGGGCGGGTCTACACATATGGCCCGAAAACCATATATATTTTTAAAAATTCTCTAGAAAGTATAACTTCACTAACTGCTTTTCAGCAATATCCTGCTTTAGATGTCTTAATTAACACAAAAATAGAATCTAAATGGTTGGGCGCTTGGTTGAAAATACTGACCATAGGGAAGTATTCACCGCCAGACGCATCGTACTGAAAAAGCAGAAATACATCTAAAGAAATTCGATAGAAGGAAAGTTCTCTTAATGGTTTGTTTACGATTAAAATTGTCTACTCACTGACCGGCCCGTCAACATGTGACTTTATGTGAAATGTTATTCCTGTGACGTACATATCGGCGAAATCAAGCAAAAGCTTGTTTGTTGTAGTCACAAAAAAATGTAGAAACGGAAAAACAGCCATTTCTTGCGAAGTCAATTAATGAACTTTTTAAAACCGCAATTCTACTTATGTTGATTTATTTACTCGGTGCTTTGTATGGACAAGCTTTTTGTCTGTTTAAAAGTTTAAGCTTTGACGTTTTTGGAATTTTACGCTTGCCTAAAAATATTTGTCATTTCTTAAAAGCGTAATAGTACTTTGGATATTATTTTTTGTATTTTAAATTCGCTTAACGTTGTAAATGATTATTTCGAGGCCATTCATTGAGGCTTGTTTGCGACTGAGTAGCAGCCTTCCATGACTTTTGGCGATCAGGAGAGGCGTAGGGGAAAAACACGCCTGTGCACAGGGCATGCGCTGCGCGGCCCAAACACTCGCCAGTGGCGCAGGCAAGCACTACCTAAACCCCTCGCAAAATTGCCGATGGCCAGTGAAAAAGAGAGAGAGAGAGAGAGAGACAAACATTCAATCCTCTCCCATTGCTTGTCCAACCGGTCCTTTTAAACTACTCTTGCTCACGCAATTTACATCCCACATGAATCCCAGTTAGTCCATTTTGTTTTGTGTGACTCAACAGCCTTTTATGCCTACTCCACGAGAGGGAAGTTCCATAGGATCACATTAAATCGAGGGAGACTAACTTGGCCAGAAGGTTTTATGTGGAAGAACAATACACCACCAGAGACGTGGGTTTGCCTCAATAAATGCGGACCTTAAGTTTTGCAGGTGTTTGTGGTACGAAAGTATTAGGAAAGTAAGGTAGTAATAATTGATATCGTTCAGGACGATCTCCAGGATATTTTGGTCCCGACAGAATGCTGACATTCTAATGTGCTTTTTTCCGACAGCCTGTCGAAAATCGCCCTCCATAAAAACAAATTACTTAATAAATAGGATTCTTTCCTTTTATTTTTACTACCCCGAAACATTCATATATATTGAATACAAATTTATTTGAAAGTATTATTTAAGTGCACTGACATGATAGAAAATTACGTTTTCTCTAGATTATTTACCTGAAGAAGTTTTCGTTTTTAAAAACCTTTCTAAGTATGAGATGTTTTAAGACCGCGAAATATGCATCCATACAGCACAGTATCAGTCCGTTCATGAATGTTCCTCGTGACATTTAATACTACTGCACTGATATTCTTTTAATTTTTATGATATTTTTACAAAAGGGTAGAGAAATGTATGGCTTTTCTAACACGTAAGTACACCACATGTAGTTTAAAAACTGTAAGAAGCAGTGTAACTGTAGATCGAGGTAAGAATTATGCGAGGACCAAGAAGGTTTTTTTGAAACAAAACAATAGGCACTCGTTCTTCAAGCATTAAGTAAAAAGCTCTCGAATTGAGTCACGATCCCGTAGTCCTATCGATTTTGATCAGAAATTTTGAATAGCGTGAAAGAGACATTCACTCATTAGGATACGGGACCTGCTGATATTTTGCCCCTTGGAACTCAATTTAGAGCCCACATAGGCAAAGCAAACCTAGAATCGAATAGCCATCTCTGTCGTATTAACCCTTTATAGCCGGCTAGACCCCATAACCCTGCCCCATAACAACAGAACCTGAACTTCTGAGTCGCGTTCATTAACCATAAACCTCTACCACAGCGAAACGGGCAGTTGACCTACCAGTTCCGATCGGGAAGGGAGCCTGCCATGTCGTCAGTTAGTCAGGCCCGACACCTGGTTAACAGAACTTAAGATTCATAGAAAACCGCAGATTGCCACAAATAACTGACCTAGTCCATGATTTCAACCGTCAGCTTCCAGTTAAACAGATCACAGGAAACTGATAAGTAAAAGATCAAAAAGGTGCGCCGTTAGCCGCGAAGAAGCATACCACTGATTATGTATTGCATCTGACAGGGATAGCTGTCGTGGTATAGAGTAACTTACTCTTATTCAGGGTTTATTGATTCAATTTAAACTCCGCCAAAAGCCTTTAGACGGCGTGGGTTGTCTATTTCCCCATAGATTTCCGTAAAGATTTCTCAATTCTTTGAAACTACGGCTAGTTGGTCACGATTATATGCGCACGGTCCCAACAGAATGCTCATATTCTAATGTGCTTTTTTCTGACAACCTGTCGATAATCGCTCTCGATAAAAACAAATTACTTAATAAGTGGGATTTTTCCTTTTATTTTTACCACCCCTAAACATTCATATATATTGAATACAAATTTATTTGAAAGTATTATTTAGTGCACTCACATGGTAGAAAATTACGTTTTCTCTAGATTATTTACCTGAAGAAGTTTTCGTTTTTAAAAACCTTTCTAAGTATGAGATGTTTTAAGACCGCGAAATATGCATCCATACAGCACAGTATCAGTCCGTTTATGAATGTTCGTCGTGACATTTTAATACTACTGCACTGATATTCTTTTAATTTTTTTATGATATTTTTTACAAAAGGGTAGAGAAATGTATGGCTTTTCTAACACGTAAGTACACCACATGTAGTTTAAAAACTGTAAGAAGCAGTGTAACTGTAGATCGAGGTAAGAATTATGCGAGGATCGAGGTTTTTTTGAAAAAAACAATAGGCACTCGTTCTTTAAGCATAAAACTTAAGGAAGATATAATTTTCGAGCAAGTCATCAAAATATATATTTTCAAGCACGCTTTTCATAAAATGTATCCACTTTTATAAGGGCACTGAAAAACAACGTGAAAATGAATACTTATTAAGTAGTACAGTTTTACTGAAGGTCTTCTCTTTGGCTGTCAGAAAGAAGCTCACTAAAAAGCAGACACCTTTTCAGGACAAAAATATCCTCAGATGATGCTGCATTATAATCGATTTTATAAACACACCTAATTAATTCTTTTAAATCGAAACCCATTTCAAAACTTTGATCAAAATTTAAAGACACAGGTCAGGTACTTTTTACACCATTGAGAAAGGAATTTACTGACCGTGCTCGCATATTTTCCACTTCAGCAACTAAAAACTGCTCTCAGCTGATGCTTCACTAAGAACAAACCGAAATTTTGCTTACAACTATCCTTTAAAGACCATTTGGCGAGCAAATAGTGCTTTCGGTAAGTTCTCGTTGGGCCAGTACAGTTATATAGAGAGTGAGATTGTGGTACAAGTCTAAAAACATGCAATCAGCAATGTTTGTGTGTTCATACGAGTGTGGTGTGTGTAAGATGTGTGAGGAGGAGGAGGAGGAGGAGGAGGAGAAGGGATGATAAGAAACAGTGTGTTAGGCAGCAGTGCGTGTTTGGTAGGGCCGTGCTAAGGGAAGCAGAGGAAAGAGATGCCGCCGGGAAGTGCATGCATTTAAGCGACCGTTGGTCATGCTAAGTGCAGAGCTTGTAAGAGGGTATTTGTGGGCTCAAGACCGACATCATCAACCTTCCTCGCATGAGCCAGCGCCTATCCAAAAGAATTAGGGAAATTCTCCTGCAGGATCCTGTGACGCTTTCCCTGTAATTTATAAGATCCCACCAAATTACCCCAAGCCACTGGGCCAGCGTCTACTAGCAGCAGCAGAATCAACTGCCATCCGGTTGATGAAGCCGCTCTGTGCACACAAAAGAACCTCGTACAAGCTTCATGCTTAGCTTGAACAACGGCCGCTTAACTGGATGTATTCCCCTGCTCCCCTAGAACGGCTCTACCAAACACTCCCTGCCGCCTATCACACTGTTTCTTATCATCCTTCTCTTCCTCCTCACACATCTTACACACACATGAACATTGCTAATTGCATGTTTTTATACTTGTACCACGTTCCTACTCTCTCTATAGCTGTACTGGCCCGGCGAGAAGTTATCGTAAGCTCGCGCTGGCTAGCCAAACTGTATTTTGAATCCTCTAATGGGCATTTTCGCAACTTTTTTTCTGGGCTTTTCAGTGCTCTTTCGGTTAAATTATCTCTGAGACTGAAAGTGAAGCACCCAAAATCGAATTTATCCCCTCTCACCCTCATTTCTAGGTGAGCAGCTCCGAACCCTTTCCACTTCAGTGGCCCAGCCGTCTAGTATTCTTGCGTCACGCCCAATCAGTGGCCCGATTTGTATACATCCCTGCATTTCCCTACCATCTAAACACACCCCACGTGTTTCGCTGATGTTCCTATACCCTCATAAACCCAGAGCAGGAGGAGGATGCTCAGGAATTCCCCACCCCCTGCATGTGGTTTCCTGCATATCACCAACAAAATGACTGCTTGTCAATGAACTTCTTCCAGAAAGCCCACGAGGAACGCTAGGAGGCCACTGATTGGCCGAAACCCTTGCAGTTATGTTGAGGAGCAGCAGCAGCAGCAACATGTAGTCTTTCAACTGGCGGTCCTGTTAGGAACAAGAAATTCAGGTGCACAGGACGCTAACGCAGTTAACTGGATAGGCGAGAGGTCACAAGCACACCGCACCTGCGATCCTCGCCTACGCAGGTGTGAGGAGGTGGGTACATAAAAGCGGGTGGCCGGATCATTAGGCCCGTGGACGCATCGGCGATGCGCTCGCCGAAGGCAGCGGCGCTGGCTGCAGGCAACAGGCGTTGCCTCATCTCGTTGGTTAACTAGAAAGCTGCAAGCATGTAGTTCCCCCTTCCGATCTGGGTGTTTTATTCAGCGACATCTCCAAAGTCGATTAGGTCCTGGTACATTGCGCTGCAGCAAGTACAGAGGTGCGGCGGCAGCCGGCAGCATTCAGAAAACATCTTTCCCGTTGTCCAGAGGCTCTCATTGTTACTTGATGTTTCAGAAAGAATTGTTTCTTTTTTCAATTTAAATCGTAGGATAATATTCTCCTCTGGCTTGCAGATGATAGATATCAAAGCCGGGCCGTACAGATAGCGCTCAAAGAAGACTTTATCAGGATATCTTCTCGTATTAGGTTAAATGACGACGCTGTGTGTATTGTCTTTTGGGAGTCAGACAGCGATGGCTCCTCCCTGCTTTAAAGAATCCTGATGTTTGCGTAATGGGGGCCAGGTCGCGCTGTGGCGTGCGAAGACGGGTACGCCAACCCGTCAGCCAATGCGCCGACTCCCACATCTGACCAACTCGGAAGATGGTCTGATTGTGGGGGTGCGGGAGAGAGTGAGGTCGATGGCTCAGCGCATTTTCCTCGCTATAAATAATCTGACGCGTTTGAAGCTATCACGGTGTGCTAAAAGCCGTGGCCTGGAGGGCTGCCGACTGACGGGATAACGCGAACCGTGCTGTCAGACCCGTTAAACGGTCCTTACCTCACCCGTTGTATGGTGAGTACCGACATGACGGCCGAATGCATCTGTGTGTGATGGATCGTCCTGAAAACTCCCACTGTAGCTTATAGGGCGCCTTTACGCTTGCTGCCGTTTCAAATCAGTGTTTCCGCTGGCAGCGTGGTCTAGAAATCTGGTTGAAGTTGCTTTCCGGTGTTTTTCCACTAGCACGTGCACCACCACTTCACCACGTCGAGTTGAAGCAACTCAAAATTGCTACAGTCGTGTAAAGCAGCCAGCACTTTTAATTTTACAATTATATGAAATGTTAACCATAATTCGGAAACGTATTTTCGCTTTGAAAAGCGTTCTAAACATATTTATCGTGCAGGATGATAACCAAGATATTTCAGGCGTGTCAGGGTGCCAGCTGTTAAACGTTCTTTTTTTCTGACCGCCTGCAAAAAGTTACACACCGTAAGACATTTTTTGAAGTAGGACTTTTTCTCATACGCTGTCGATAACTTCATCAATTCAAATATATTCAATTGAAAACGCACAATAAACATTTCATTTTCGCACTCCATTACCGACTAATTTTTAACCGTACCTGTCGTGGCACATGCACTCGGTGTTTCCAAACTACCTATTGTATATGTTCTTTCTAACGAGAATCCCTCGATTCACTGTGCTGCTAGTAGGATGTCACATAGTCAGATGAATATTGTCGGCAAAGACAAGGGAGACCGGAATGGTCATTTCTGACTTATTAGCAGTCGTCAGACAGTCATTCCAAACCCCTGGTAGAGCACCCGTTGATCAGAGGTTCAACGCTCTAAACATTGCGCTGGCTGACACCGGCCTATACGCCAGAAATGACCACTCCAGTCTCCCTTTTTGTGGTTGGCACTGTTCAGCTGCCTTTTATACTACTAGCTGCTGTACGGTTGCTGGTGGGACTCTAGAGTAAGCCTCAAAGGTAGAATGGCATGAGAGAGAGAGAGAGAGAGAGCAAATCCACTTTAGCTGAAGCAATATCAAAATAAATCCGGAACTGCATTTTTCCCATTTATTTTCGATGCCCTTACTACTATTACTATTACTTTCCCTTCTTCTACTACTACTTATACTATCGTTGATACTGCTGCTACTACTACTATTACTACTACTGCATTTGCTACTACTACTGCTACCTTTATTACAGTTTCACTACTAGCACTACTATATCCGACACTACTACTACAATTAATAACAATAATACTATGGTTGCGACTACTATTAATACTACTACAGTTATTACAACAACTTCTACAGTTCATATTACTACTACTATAGTTGTTACCTCTGGTACTACTGACAATAATACCACTGCTACAGTTACTCCTACTACACTTATATCCTCAGCTATTGCGTTTGATTGACTTATATTGCTGCTGTATGAGGCGAATGAATCCGAGTCGCCAAGTGCTACTTGTTTTCTTCGTCATGCTGTTGTGCATTGCACGACATCTGTTCCTAAGCTGGCGCGATGCTTTGTCAAGGCTGGCAGGTTAATGCGATTACCACACGAATATGCACTCCCAGCATTACAAGTGGACGTGTACTGAACTCCAAGGGGGCAATAGTTAGGGTGGTTATGATAAGGGTTAGGGCTAGGCAGCTTTTATGTCCTCCGCCGGCAGAAGGCGTAAATAGATACTGCCTTTAAATACAGGTGGTTTCGTGCTAAATTTCAGGGAAATTAAGGTGAAATTAGGATTATAGTTAATAGTATAGCTACAATCGAGGTTTGTGTTAGCATTAGGACGCGGCTATACCTAAACTTCCTCGAATTTAGCGCACAGCAAACATAATTATGTGGGAGCCCTCCTACTGCCGTGGCCATATGAGTAATCGTGACCGCTTTAGGGGTATGATGATAAGGGTTAGTGTGATGAGGGACTATGATTTCATTTTAACTTAGGAAAGTAAGGGGAGTAGGTACTTGCCCGAATTGAGCGCAAGGAGTCTAAATGCGCATTGATGCAAAATGCGCAACGTTTGATGTGCCCCTGACAACCGTACGAGTTGTTTTACTTGCCCGCATATTTGACTTAGTTACACAGTGATATAAATATAAAGGCTTGGCGAGAATTTACCGAATGCTAACCTATGCTCGCCAAATTTTCTTTTGAATTACTTCACGTAACAACAACAGGCTGATCATGGAGGAAGTAATCGTTTTTAATTCTGCAGTAGTTGTTTACATTTGCCATAGAGCTTTCCCTCATGCTGCATGATGAGCAGGAAGTTGGCTAGTTATTTGGTCAATCTTCGTTTCCATAAATACTTGTACTGGCCCGAGGATGTTCTTGAAAATGGACGTCTTCCACCGTCATAGTATTTTGCTTTCCACCGATACGTACGTTACCTATTTAATCTTGCAGGGATCTGCAACTTTTGCCAGTTGTAACAAGAGTGCTTTGCTCCTCCACAGTTGTACAACCTACGAACACGCGACCTACTCGTGGAACTTCCTCTCTGCCTAGACAGCCAATCGCGAGAGCCGGAGGCGCCTCTGGAGTCCCCAATGCCCCTCCTCGAGGCATGGATTGAGGAGACAAACGCTGAACGTCTGCGCTCCCCTCTTAGCTCATCGCCGTGGCAACCACACCAGAGCGCTTCCGCCTTTGCGAAGGCCTGTGGCGGTTACAGTCTCCTCTCCACTTCCCTGCCCAGTACACCCACTGTTGCGTCCAATGCGACTGCTAATCGCCGCGCCGTTGGCGTCCGCGCACTCGGCTGCTTCAATCGCCCCGCCTCCGTGGTCTTCGACTTCGACCCCCGATTCCTGAATTCGCGCATCGTCATCGCCAACGTGAACTTCCTGAAGCCCTGCGCCGCGGCCTGTGCTCAGCTTCCACCTGCTGATATGTTTGGGGTGCCTGCTCCCGTGCTTAGCCTAGTCCGCCTACCCACATGGGAGCAGTTGGCGAAAACACGAAATTTCGGCGGGCTTGAGCGTGAGTTCAGTGAAACCCTCCACCCGCCCCCTCTCAAGACCCCCTATTTAAGCTCTGCTTACCTGTTTGCTCTAATTAGTGGTGCATATCTCGGTTCGTCAGAACAGGGGTATTGTCCTAGTGAAGATGCAACTTTCTCTTCTATTATCTCTCTCTCTCTCTCGCTCTCTCTCTCTCTCTCTCTCTCTCTCTCTCTCTCTCTCTCTCTCTCTCTCTCTCTCTCTCTCTCTCTCTCTCTCTCTCTCTCTCTCTCTCTCTCTCTCTCTCTCTCTCTCTCTCTCTCTCTCTCTCTCTCTCTCTCTCTCCCCAAGGTACTTTGTTTGGATTGATTGGGTTTCTCACATGTGATTTAAAGCAAACGTGTCGATTAGAAAATGCCGTACTGCACTTTGATCTCACTGGGAGGAGGAGAGGAGGAGACGGACTTTGTGTTAAGGGACAAAAGTTGTCTTCCCAAACCGAAAAGAGTACTCAATGGGGCACATTATTGGTGCACATTTGGTACTTAAACTCCAACTGATAACCGCTAAAACTGTCTGGCATAGCGGCGAAGAAAGCCCGTTGATTCTCGTGATTGTGTAAAAAAAGGCCTTTTGCTGTTAACTCGCCTTTCTCGGGATAACGGGATGTTTAGTCTCCTGAATCACCACTGAGGGTGGTTTTTGAACAGGTTCACGGTTAGTTAAGAGCAGTTGCAACCGGCGGTATTTAAATTTCATCTTGCCTGCTTTAGTGAGTCTTTCTGTTGTCACCAAACGGCGAACATGGAGTCCAAGCTGTTCCCATGATGCTTTGAAAATACGGTACACCCTGTGCGATAACTAGGTCGTGTGTGACATACGTGGCAATGTCACTTATATCCCCTAAACGGGCCGCGTGGTAGATGCGCTGGGCCAACACGGTGGCCAAATCAGGCTGCGACACGCATTAGTTGGGTTGACATGTCATAATAAATGCCTAAAATGGGGTGCGTGGTGGCATTCGTAGGTATAGACTCCCGCCGTACCAGTCAATCGAACTTTTTATGGTACTCACACTGCGTGGGATCGGTATCAGGCGTGGCGGTACGGTCAGGGTCATCTCTGGCCGCGCCAGCCAACTGCGCCCAACCTCGCCTCCGGTCTTCTTGCCTCTGCCTTGAATGTAAGAAAAGAGAGAGTTCGTAGAGGCAGTGCAAGTCTACTATCCCTTAAAACTAATTCACACGTAAGTTGACGTCCCTGCACCAGCCTTTTGTGGAGAATACGGTGGACATCGTTGGACTACGACGGTCGAACTGTCGTGTGACAGGCGTGGACCGATTGTTTAGTTTCACTAGCCACTGTACCCGAGTCAATCCCGGTAGTTTTCACATTGTCTTCCCATCAGAGCCTGGTAAGTTAGAAAGGATGGGCGAGAGTGCGGTGGGTAAAGTAAGGATGGTAGTTTCCCCTTCTGGAATTTATCGCAAGGCCATCCGCATTCCTTTTACATTTAAAATCGAAATACTCGATGGAAATATCAAATGAGGCTATTTAGTCTCCACCACCTCAACCCGCAATGTTTGCAGCACATTTTGTAAATAAATGCTTTACTGGTTTGAAATTTTCTGCTTTCCCTCTAAGCACCCTATTCCACTGTATTTTCGGTGATATCCCTACTTTCCTTCAGTCAACTTGGTTTAGGGAGCACAGAGCGGTTTTTTAATGAGCATATAAGTGAACAGTTGTCCTGGAGGCAGGAAACCAGAATGAAATGTGACGCAATGGGTTGACCCGTCCGCGTGCCTTCGAATGCCTTATTGAAATAAGATTTGTCAATGAAAAACAAACCTAGAAGGCTGGTATTTTTTTCGCCTGTAAAAGTAAACTACTGGACTCCTATGTGTAAGGCATGCAGGTTTCGCACTATAAACTCAATTCATTTATGAGGGGACTTTGTGACCGTTTCTTTCAAGTACATTTCGAACCGCAGTTGAAAAACCTCTCTCTTTAATTTATGGCCATAAATATTGTGCTTTTTCAAGCGTAGTCCACCTATGGAGCGTCCGCACTGTATACTGAGCAATTAATCCTTCTCTTCATGGCGGCATCGCCTTTAATTTTCCAGTCATAAAACCTGAAAAAGCCCTTCTGCTAAACTTATTGGCCGGTTTAAAAAGCGAAGAGCAAGTAAAAACTCCATCAAAATATGGCCCAATTTAAAAGTAATCTTTTAGCTATCAAGAGAGATTTTTATTTTCAATGACTTAATGCTCGGCAAGTTTGAGCGGATGCAGCTAAGAAGGCGCTCTTAATGTGCAAAAATTTAACCAACTGACCAGCTGCCTTTTAGAAAAAGACTAGAAATCTGCCAGTAGAGGAACCATTGAGTAAGGAACTCTGATGCCCAAAAGTTGTGGACCAGTTTGGAGTTCGCGACGGCTTGCTTCAAGAAGTCAGGCATTGGTCAGGGATATAGCTGCTCAGAGAAGGCATGATGACATCCGAAATAGTTGTTGTCATGTTCGGCTAATCATTTAATTTTTCAACAAATTTCATCTCCGGAGGGATGCTTACTTAAAATTTAGATTTGTTCCAAACAGCCGCAGTTGTTCATAATCGGCAATGGCGAGTTGGGGGCACAGTCTGCGTTAAGCGAAGTGCACGTGCACTTGACACTGTGACTACGTCCAAGCATTCGGCATGTTGATTTAGTGAAACCTGCGTGAGTCATTCACCAGCATTTTCCATAAGGTTGGCGTTTCTCGTGGGGGCCTGTAGACAGAGAAAATACAGCCTTAAAATCCCCGGAAGTTGAACGTTTGCTAGATGGTGGCGCAGAACCGCATACGTTGCGGGTAGCTCGATTTAACGTTCACTGGTCTGTTTGCGGCGTTTCGAACCACGTGGTTAAATGCGCTGGACAAACACGGGCGGGGGCGCATGGCAGGCGTTATTCAGGAGGTGCTACCATAAAAAATGCCGACCATAAAGGGGGCGTGGTGACCGGTGTAGGTGATGGCTTACGCCGCGCCAAACCACCCACCTGCCTTCTTCTTGACTCGGTCTTGACATCGGGTACAGGCGGGTATGGGAAAAGCGAGAATGCAGTAGATGCAGCGCAAGTTTTCCATCACTCAAAAAGAAATCCACGCGCCAGTTACCATCCCTGCACCAGCCTTCTGTGCCACATACGGTAGACCTCGTCTGAATCGAGGGTCGAACTGTCGATGTTAGTTATGGAAACAGAGCACCGAATATGTCGCTGGGAAGGAGAAAAGAAACCTCACCGTATTAAATGGAGCCTTTTAAACTACATTTTAGGGAAAATGCGGCCAGGGTGAGGATTAGGGTTAAAATAGGGATTTATGGTCAAGTTTTGAAAACATGGGAATACGTATCTTTTTTGAAACTTAGTGAAATGTCACGGAATAGGGCGGGGGTAAATTTATTTAGCCGGTGGCTACAGTATAGATTAGAACCTACAGCACTACCATCCGTCTCACTCTACAAGGTTTTAACCCGAAAGCCCGTTTTATGCCGAGTTAAATAGTATGCCTATTAAAAGCAGTAATTTACCCTCCCGCTGTGATGTCCTACGTCCTTTCAAAATACAATGGAACAGTTAATGTAGAAATTATTTGCTCTTTCGCGTTACACCGTTCCATTCTGTCGACTCAGTACATACCTTTGAGTATTGACTGACTTGTGGTTGAAAATTTTACAGTCAAACTAAAACGCCACCAATGAAAAAAGGTCCTCACCAGAGATTAGTGTCAAGCCACCTCTTATATTGCACGCCTGAGGGAAAAATGTTTTTTTGTGGGCACAATGGCACGAAACCCTCACCTCATTTGGATGTCGCACGTCAAGAGAAGTTTGACTGAGCATAGCTTGCCTCCTAGGACTTACCAACGACTCCAGGTTTGGAAAAAAACATCTTAGACCACCATAGTGTGCAAATGTTGTTTAAAGAGAGAGGGAGAGAGAGAGAGAGAGAGAGTAATCATATAATGTCGGGACAAATAATCCTTAACCAATTTAACACTTTTATACCATTTTAGGCGTTTTTTCAGTCGATTTAGATTATGCCGTGTGTTGCCAGACTTTTGGATAATTGGCCTGTGTTATTTCATTACCTGGAAGAGTTAAAGGCAGATATAGGGAAAACGATAATAACCCTACATTATTTATATGCTATCGTCAGGTTTGCGGAATCTCGACAACAAATCGGGAAAATCTTTGCTTAGATGTTATCAACTCCAGTTCTCGGGACGGATTAGGAGAAGGATAAATATTCCTCCTCGGAAAAGCTTGGTTTGCGTGTGACAGCAGGAAAGGATTATGAAATTTGCACACGCAGATTTAGAAAGAGAGAGTGGGGTCTGGCTTTAGTAAGTGGGGAAGGTGATGTGAGAACAAAAATGGCACGAATGATAGACGATGCAGTTCGCTGGGTGACAATTCGACCGTCGCTGCCAAAAATGTTAACCTTGTGCCCCACAACAAATTGAACAGTGATGGCGACTTGAGCGCAACTTAATTTATAATTATAGCTGACTTGCGCTGCATCTACCATGCTGTCTCCTCCTCATGCAATCCTGGAAGGACGTTGGAAGTGTAAGTTAGTCGTATGAACTCTTGTTTTTATCTGTCTGTTCGACCTTTCCCATCTGCGGTCTTCTTGACTCTGTATTCACACCGCGCACACGTGGGTGAGTGGAAGAGAGAGAGTTAGGTAGATGCAGCGCAAGTCACCGTCCCTGCTCCACCCGGCTCTGGTGCATACGGTGGACATCGTGAAACTACGACGGTCAAATTGACATGTGTGTTTGTGTGTATTGTGCCCCCTGTACCCTCTAAATGGGCCACGTGGTAGATGCGTTGGACCAACATGGGGGCTACATCAGGGCACGGCATGCCTTATTCCGGTTGCGCTCTGCTAACAAATGCCGAACATGGAAGGTGTGGTGGCACGCCTAGGGGCGGCTAGGACTTAGGGGACCCGGCCGCGCCAGCCACCGGCGTCCTCTCCCGCCTCCGGTCTTCTTGACTCTGTCTTGACACCGGGTTCAGGTGGGGGAGGAGGAGAGAGTGCGGTAGATGCAGCGCAAGTCTACTATCACTTTAAACTAAATCACGCGCAAGTCACCGTCCCTGCTCCAATTTCCCATGGAGCATACATTGGACATCGTCGGACTACGACGGTCGAACTATCGTGTATTGTGCCCCCTAAACGGGCCACGTGGTAGATGCGTTGGACCAACACAGGGGCCACATTAGGGCACGGCAGGCGTTATTCGGGTTGCGCTCCCATAACAAATGCCGAACATGGAGGTGTGGTGGCACGCCTAGGGGCGGCTAGGACTTAGGGGACCCGGCCGCGCCAGCCACCTGCGTCCTCTCCCGCCTCCGGTCTTCTTGACTCTGTCTTGACACCGGGCTCAGGTGGGGGAGGAAGAGAGAGTGCGGTAGATGCAGCGCAAGTCTACTATCACTTTAAACTAAATCACGCGCAAGTCACCGTCCCTGCTCCACTTTCCCATGGAGCATACGGTGGACATCGTCGGACTACGACGGTCGAACTATCGTATTGTGTGGATGAAGGCAACAACGGGCAGATCCTCCACTGTTGGTTCGATCATAACCTGGACGCGTGCTCGTATCCAGTCGAACTGATGCCGACGGGCAACACTGAAATTCAGGTTAGCATTCACACAATGGCCTCTGCTCTAAAAATGATACTCAAGAAAGTCTACTCGGCCAGACGCGACCTGTTGTCACAGTTTTGCTTCAAACACCACACTACAGGACTGCACTCATTTGTAATCCAGGATGGCTGCCCGGGATCCAGTGCTCAAACTCCGGATCAGAGCTCAGGTCTTGAAGATCTGGCAGTTGGCGAACTAGGGCAAAGGAACCGAAAACGTAACATCCAGCATCCATGCCTTTTTATCTGTTGCTCAACAGGTAAATTTGAATAATACTGAAGTAGATAGATGGAATATGTGTCATCCGTTGCATATCATTCCAAAAATGGGAAACGTGGTATTGGTTTTCAAAGTGAGACATCTTGGGCTGTAAAGTACGCATAAGTTAAAAAGACCATGGAATCCTCAAAAGGGCCAGAGGCCAGACATCAATCTTTTGGAGTAAATGACTCCCGTTTTGTCAAATATTATTTTTAAGAGAGAGAGAGAGAGAGAGGAAGCCTTGTCTGTATGACATCCTAAACAGGAAACGGGAATACGGAACTCCAACGGAAGTAATAAAGAGTAAGTATGCCCGCATTCGAATCCTTATACTAACTCTAACGTTACTCGAAACCGCAGCCCTCATCTTAACCCTAACTCAATCCTAAAATACAATCTTACAGTCAACGCTAATCCAAGCCTTCAAATCCAACTTAGCCTAGCGCCAACTTTAACGCTAACCTTAAAAGTAGCCCTTAACCCATAAACCTTGCCCTATCTTCCATAGAAGTTGCGCAGACACCTATACTCAGAGTGGTTCCTGTTGTCATGTCCGATTTCTGGGGCACTTACCCGTCTTTCTAATCTTGTGTGACTCATTCGTGCAACGCGCTCCCAAGGTTTTGGAGGCGATGCCGCTGATTTGACTGGCAGTGTACCCTAGGCAGAGATCCCCCCTAGCAGCTTTCGTCTTATCCAATAGCACAAACGGAGTCAGTGGGACTAGGCTCTCCCCCCCCAGTAGATCACGCACTCGCAGTAGTTTTGTAGAACTTCTCAGACGGGGCTAAGTGGGCATCACAGTCCCTCATTCTGGCTAGCAGTCAGCTGCCCCTGCAAATTCCCCTAAGTGTAAAGTGAAGAAGCAGCGTGTTGAGTAGACAGTACTGAACTGTTGTGCTTTCCACCCCCGCCCCCCTCTTCGTTTACCAGATCGCGTTTCGGTACCAGTGGGTGAGTTAGTGAGCGAGACAACATGGTCATTGCTTCAGGCAGGCATACTGAGTAGCAAGTCAAATGTCAAAAAGCAGGCACATTAGGTGATATCAGCAGTGGCTGAAGGTCCCTCCTGATGCACAACTGTCAGGAAGCGCCGGGCGCCGGTAGCGTGCCACGTCCGCCATAAAGATCAACTCTGTCTGCAAGTTGACTTGCCTGTTTGTGCTTCGGGAGGTGTCTGCGGGTCCTTCTTTTCTGCCGTAGGGCTTAGCCACGCACAGAGAGCGCACGCAACCTATGACTTGCCAACCAGATTGTCCCCTGGCTAGGTCGAACTTTTTGCAAATTTAATTTAAAGTTTGAATGTTTCCACCAACGGGACAGCCCTTATCGCGTGGTTGTCTTCTTCCCTCCAAAACTGCATTCACCCGCCCCCAGAGAAGTCCATTGTCTTACTTTGCAATGCCAAACACACAGCAGGCCGTCGTTTGTGCTTGAGCTGTTTCGCTCACTGACGAAGAGGTGAGGCTGTCTGTCTGCTACCTCACGGCACCAGTCAGGGGTCTGACCTCATCAGACTGGGAGATATTTGCTCTCTCCTCCCCTCCCTTCTTCTCCTCCATCTGAATTATGACGTAAGGTGACGCGTTTGTAAAATGACAGAAGTCAACTTTGCGCTGTCAGGGCCCTACAGAAACTTAAAGCGCAAAATTCATCGCGAGATTTCGATTTGTGAGGACACCGGCCCTTAGGAGACACTCAAAAGTTTTCTGAACTGCGAAGCAGATGAGATTATCAGGCTGGCGGTGAGGAGGATGGTTATGATGAAACCGCTACGCACATGTGTTGCTACAGTGTGCTAGATTGTTTACTATGCAGGTACAGGATACGCGAATACACCTGACAGTTTGACCGAAATCCTAGATTTTTCGTTCCAAATTGGAAACAAGTACCTTACTAAGGTTGCAGGTTTCACTAATTAGCAATGTTATTTTAAGATCATTTGCACGTAATACCGTGCTTGTTTTTTAGTTCGTCATGTTGACAGACACCGTGGAATTCTAGGCTCGAACTCCATCGCAACCTAAGGGTTTGTCTGTCTATCTGTGTGGTACGCAAACACCCAATTATATTTCCTGGAAAGAGGGTACGAACATTTCTTGCTTTAAACTGCTTGTGTTTTAAGCTTGTTGGGTTTTTACTTATATGTCTAGTTAATAAAGCGTTCCCGTTCCATGTGATGTTTCCTGCCGTTTATCTGAGCTAATTGGTAAATGTAGCTTTTAATATATGCAAGGATACCCGACCCCAATCGACAGGACAACGGGCCCGTGGCTTCATAGTAGAATGTTACATTCAATGGTCGTGGGTCCGAATCTCAGGTGATCCTCACCTGGGATCGAGCATGACTGGCTGATGACGCGCAATAAGCAAGAGATGGTCATTCCAGTCTCCCTTTGTCGGCACTACCAATCTGCTGACAGCTGTGAGGCTGCTGGCGGGGCTCGAAAATGAGCCTCAACGCAGCGCAGGATGCGTGATTTCCGTTAACCTTTCGGTGAGTGTTCATCAACGAAGGTTCAAATCCCCTATCTAAACCGGCAAGACAACGAGCCCGTGGCTCAATGGTTAGTGTTGGATTTCTGATCAATAGGTCGCGGGTTCGAGCCTCGGGTGCAACACCACCTGCGGTTTGGTATGAAGGGCTGGTGATGGCTAATGAGCTAGAAATTTTCATTCCAGTCTCCCTGGTCTTTGCCGATAATGCCATTCTGTCTGTGGTACTAGCCGCTGTGTGGCTGTTGGCGGGGCTCGAGAGTGAGTCCCAAGGCACAACGGGTGAGTGTGTCTTGTAACCTATCGGGGAGCCTTCATCAGTGAATGCAAGTCAGTATTCCCGATCTAAACTGGCGAGACAATGGGCCCGTGGCTCAGTGGTTAGAGGGCGTTGGACTTCTGATCAACAGGTCGCAGGTTCGAGCCTCGGTTGGGGCACCACCTAGGATTGGGTATGACTGGTTCATAACGGGCTAATAAGCCACAAATGGCCATTCCAGCCTCCCTAGTCTTTGTCGGTATTAGTAATCTGCCTCATACTGAGGTCAGTTTGGCAGTTGTGATGCGGATGTCCATGGTGTTCTCAGCAGCATGATGACGATGGCAGTATTTCGCCACCTCTACCTCAAAACCTCTCTTTCTCTCTCCCTCTCACGCTCCGGCGGACGGGAGGCGGGAAAGGGCGCAGGCACCGATAAAGCTGAAGAGCCCGTCTGCGCGTGCCATACAGGACCTTGTCCGTGCAAAAGGGAACGAGTTTTAACAGAAACAAGCGTCTCGGATCGACTGTCGCCTGAGTGGGGGTGCTCAAAGTGCTGAAATTTTCGGTGCTCTTTTAAGCTAAAATGACCAAGGACTTGCAGACCAGTGGACTGGTAGGTGGTAAGGGTGCCCCCTAAACGGGCCACGGGGTAGATGCGTTGGACCAACATGGGGGCCACATCAGGGCACGGCATGCGTTATTCCGGTTGCGCTCCGCTCACAAATGCCGAACATGGGAGGTTTTGTGGCACGCCTAGGGGCGGCTAGGACTTAGGGGAACCGGCCGTGCCAGCCACCTGCGTCCTCTCCCGCCGTCGGTCTTCTTGACTCTGTCTTGACACCGGGTTCAGGTGGGGAGGAGGAGAGAGTGCGGTAGATGCAGCGCAAGTCTAGTATCACTTTAAACTAAATCACGCGCAAGTCACCATCCCTGCTCCACTTTCCCATGGAGCATACGGTGGACATCGTCGGACTACGACGGTCGAACTGTCGTGTGTGTGTGTGCCCCTAAACGGGCCACGGGGTAGATGCGTTGGACCAACATGGGGGCCACATCAGGGCACGGCATGCGTTATTCCGGTTGCGCTCCGCTAACAAATGCCGAACATGGTAGGTGTTGTGGCACGCCTAGGGGCGGCTAGGACTTAGGGGACACAGCCGTGCCAGCCACCTGCGTCCTCTCCCGCCTCCGGTCTTCTTGACTCTGTCTTGACAACGGGTTCAGGTGGGGGAGGAGGAGAGAGTGCAGTAGATGCAGCGCAAGTCTACTATCACTTTAAACTAAATCACGCGCAAGTCACCGTCCCTGCTCCACTTTCCCATGGAGCATACGGTGGACATCGTCGGTCTAAGACGGTCGAAATGTCGAGGTGGTAAGGATTACTTACTGATAACAGATTTTGTTATCACCCTGGGTTGCGATAGTGGTCTGACTACTGTTTGTGCGAACACTGCATAAAGAAGCACTTATCATAGTCAGTTTTCCCAGCCGAGTGAGTAGATTCTTAAACCTCCTCAAATGTGAACCGAAATACTGAAAATGTTTTTTGATTCGAACAAATTACTTAAGTTGGGCAGTCTAATCTCAAGGTATTTCTGGTTGCCATCTTTTTAAGTAGCTTCCTATCGGTGGCTTGCACACACCAGACCCTGAAAAAATACTACTTAAGTAGTAGGCATTTTTCTCATGGATTTTCAATGCCCCTATTCATCAAAATATAGTATATAGAAAATGTGCATAAAATATTCCTTCTTGTATTCATTCGGCTGCAAATTACACCTTCCAATTTTAGGCTTGAAGAAAGATATCTTTCAGTTTTAAAATATTCAGTAATCATGAGATATTTTAAACCCGTGCAATGTTTGTTGATAATACATCGTGCCAACAAACTATTCAACATGATCCACAACCATGGTACAACTTTATGAGAACTTAATGTACTCTTCCTCATAGCATGGAGAGGCGGTCGATTTTTTTACTGAATATGTATAATGTTTGGTTTGGAATCCCTAACAGCAGATGTAACGACAGGTTGGGATCAACATTATTCGGGAATTGGAAAAGTTTTTAGAAACGGAAAAATACCTCTGTTAATGTTTACAATTTTAAGAAGGCATAAATTTCTACTAAATGAGTACAAGAAAGACTATTTTTGTACATAGTTTTTTAAAAGTATATTATAATTTATAAGGGCATTGAAAAACACTGAGAAAAATGTAAGGATTAAGTGTGTGCCGGCCGTCGAAAGAAAGCTCTTTCGAAAGTTCGCATCCTAGCAAAATTTAAATATCTAGAGATAAGGCTGACAGCTATTCAGTAATATGGCCTTACTTCAGTAGTTTGTTCTAATTGAAAACGCCTTTCCAAAGTTTGGTCACGGGAATAAAAATATGGCAGTAAAGTAATAAATACGGTCTTGTACATAATTCCAGACAGGGTAAATGTCGCCGTGTGCAAGCCCTAACCTCACTTTCGTCTTAACGAAATTGATACTTTAAATCTAACCTTAACCCTAACTTACCTTATAGCTGACTTTCAACCCAACATTAAACCTAACACTATACTTATATACTATAGTTCGACCGTCGATTTCGATGAGTTCCACCGTATGCTTCATACCAGGTGGTGCAGGGTCGGTGACTTGCGCGTGAATTTAGTTTTAAGTGATAGTAGCCTTGCGCTGCAGCTACCGTACTCTCTCCTCCTCCCCACCTGAGCCCGGTGTCAAGACAGAGTCAAGAAGACCGGAGATGGGAGAGGGCGCAGGTGGCTGGCGCGGCCACATTAAGAAGGAGCCATTGCAGCCTGACTCTCAGTCCGCCAGTCAGCCACACCACACAAAACACACATTGGGCTGACCACGTGGTCCGAGTTATCCCGTCGGTTGGCAACCTTCCAAGCCACGGCTTTTAGCGCACCGTGATAGTTTAAAGCGCGTCAGATTGTTTATAGTGAGGGAAATGCGCTGAGCTGTCGACCTCACTCTCTCCCCCACCCCCACAATCAGACCACTGTCTGAGCCAGTCAGTTGTCTGATGTGGGAGTGGGAGCATTGGCTGATGGTCGGCGTACCCGTCTTCGCGCGCGACATCATGACCTGGCCCCCATAACGCACACACCAGGATTCACAATCTCAGGGGATATGGAGCAGCCATCGCCGTCTGACTCCCTGTCCACTGGTCAGCCACTCGACACACATAGCACACACACTGAGTCGACGGCGTGGTTTGGTGGAAGCGTCAGATTGACAGCCTTCCAAGCCATGTTTTCTACGAAACCGTGATTTTATCAGGTGCATTATGATGATTTTGAGGGTGCTGTCTATGTATTAATGTAGATGTCATGCGCTGATGTGGCTTAGCCTCCAGTGGTTTACCGCAGGTTGTCGTGGAGGCGAATGTGTCCTTATAGGCCCATGTGGTCTGTAAATGTGAGGGAGCAGTGAGGGCAGTGAAGGCGGGCGCGGCGACTGTATGTTGGAGCCCCAGGCACCGATTCACCAGCCTCTGTGTGATAGATTCGCAGGTGACCGACCAGGCCGATGCGTGAGTTGAAGTTGCGGGCGCAGTGTGGGCAGGAGAAATCGGTAGAGGCTAGGGGATATCATTCATGGTAGTTGGGGTGGCAGTGGCGGTAAGAATGGCAGGAGCAGAGGGTATGCATGATGTATCGGTGTTGACAGCATTGTGGTGAATTCCGCTGTCATGTATGCGCATGTGACCAAATAGGCACATGCGATGAGTGAATGCGCGAGGACAGTGAGGGCAGTGGAGGCAGCGATCTCTGCTGTGTGTTGGTGCTCCAGGCACTGGCTCACCAGTCTGTACGATGGATTCGCAAGTGACCAACCAGGCCGATGCGTGAGGTGAATGTGCGGTCGCATTGAGGACAGTTTATGAGAGATTCCCCATCGCTGACGGTGGTGATGGTGGTGGTAGCGAAAGCGAAGGCGGTTGTGGTTGCGGTGGTGGGGGTAACAGGCGATGAGTGGGTCTCTATGATGGTGGGAGTAATGGAATTGAAGCCAGGAGTGAGGATGAGGCAGTTTGAAGAATGGTTGGCAGAATTTGACGTAGAAGTTGGCATTGTCGGATTGTTGATGCATTGCGTCCGACGGTGTCCGGCCAGGCCGATTCGCGCGCGGAAGATGCGTTGACAGCGTGGGCATGTTGGCAGGGCCTGAGCATTGGCGGTGTTGGTCCGGGGCGCTGGTGACTTTCGTGCCGCTCTTTTGGCCGTGGCGGCGGCGATCCGATTGGCCTCACAGATTGCGGAGCCAGTCTTTACACTATAATTAACCCTTACCATAATCCCAACCATATTTTTTTCATAAAAGGTGCCGAAGGACATCTGCATTGGGTGTGGTTTTCCTTTTCTCGTGTGCTGTTTAGGATGTCATCTGTACCACGGGATGACGTTTAGCAATTGCACTGCGTCTCAGCAGTCGATTTCACCTCCACAGCATGCATCTTTTCCAGATGGGCAGGTAGGCTATTGTTAAAACCTTATCGGTGCGTCTGAAATCCGTTTATTTCACGGATGCCTGCGAAGATGCCATTAGAGGCAACAAGACCGTGCTCCGTCCAGCAGTCAGCAAGACACATCAACCTTGTCAATAGCACGTCAAGCCCCTGAACGATGACGTAGTCCGGCAGCTGCCATTGTTACGATCCAGGTTGCATTCATACCGCCGTCTCCTGCAAAGGAAGAAGTTGTTGATCAGAAGGAGGCTGTGATCCTTACTGGTTCAGTCTGCAATCCCATGTCGACAAAGCACTCCCTCCCCCGCACTGCGTCCGCGCGGGCATTAAAGTCATTAACTGGTTGGCGCTTCTTTTTTTCAGGTAAAAGGCCCTTAAATGGTCCTGCACAAGCGGACGAAGTTACTTTTTCCCGAATGGCAAAAGAAAGCAACGTGCGTTTGAAACGAAAGGCGTTATTGATCGGCCGTGGCTTGATTATAGTTAAATGTTGGTGGGAGAGTGTTGATTCAAGGTTCCCTGCTCTTTTCTGCCGAAGTTTCCCACAACAGGCCTTATTTTACGTAGCTATCGGAAAATATTGCCTCCCAGACCAGTAATAGTAATTCGGTAGCTTTGTTTTAAGAAAATAGAAAACACTGTGAGTGTCTCTGTTGCCCTGAGTGCATGATTAGTCACTACGCGCGACATCTGTATTCATGGAAATGTTGATAGGACCACTGTTTAGAGTAGCGACTCTGGAGCGCGTGAATCTCAAGTTCGAAAAACTGGTTCCAGTGTGCTCGTCGGGTCGAGGCTTTTATCGTTAGAGAAGAGTTTAAAGTTTTAACAGCTGCCTCAATGCAACGCGTTAGGTCCTCAGTAAATAAGCAAAATCTGCTCCAAACGTGCTAACAACACTCATCTTTCATAGTTTCTGACTCTGATAGTGCTAAATAACGTCGTCTCTCTGTCAGTCTCGTTTGTTTGACCGAAGAACACAATTCAGCTCTCTTTGATAAGCGGAATAAGATACCTGACAAAGATAAGGAAGAGTGTGAAGTTGTCATTTCTATCTTTCTAGCCGTCATGAGCCAACCACGAGCCCAAACTCAGGTTTTGCAACAAGTCCTGGGGCTCAAAAGCCTGACCTGATGGTAAGAATTCTAACGGCCTAATCATTCGACCACGAGATCTTTGTTCTTTCGTCTATGATGGGTTATTTGTGAACAATGGTAGAGGGGCGCTCACCGATCGTGCTAAGGGGCACACTGGACACATTGTGCCTTTCGCGCTCACTCCGCCAGAAGTCACCCAGCGACTAATAGCACTGTCAGAAGGACACTGCCGACAATGATTAAGGAGACGGGAGACGCCTGGTTGGCGCAGAGTAAATGTATGGCAGTGGGCTCGGTCATACTTTTGACCAAAGTTTATTTCAGTGAATGTTAAATCGTTACTCGCAAATCACCATCCACCTGACTATAATGGAGTTTTCTTTAATCAGCTGGTTAGTGGAGGTGGAAGTGTAGGTAAAGACAAAAACGTTGTCACCAACGACGGCATGGCATGCCCTAGTTCATAGGCAAGACAGAAAAAAGGAAAAAATCGCCAAAACTGCCTCCTGCCACCTGCCGAACACGTTGGCTTACTGTGTGCAGTCGTGATTTTAAATCATCTGTGTCCTCTTTATCTTTCCGGCTGCTCCAGGCCGGCAGTAAGGATAGCTGTAGCACCCTGTTTCATTAATATTTTGCGCGAGATTGTTGGTTGGCTTAGGGGAATGTTGTGGAGTGATTACGGTGATGGCAGTTGTATGCTTGCTTGCCAAACCCCCAAACCAAGAAGACTATAAAGGTAATAATTTCAGAAATTATCAAGCGTAGGACATGGAATTAAGTATCCCGGGACCAGCGAGCCGAGCGTAATGCAGCAGGAGAAACCTCGACGCAACACGTGCCTGGGCGTTTTTAGCTAGTACCTATATCGGGAGTACGGTATAATACCATTTCCCAGCAAATTATTTCCAAAATTTCAGCAGGAACACCTTCAAAGGTGCGGACGACTGAAATGAGCCAACCTCAACACCAGACTTTGAACCAAGGGTTATTGAGCCCGATCCAAATCCACCATGAATAGACCAGGGGTTATAGGTACCTCCGGTTATTTCAGGTGGACGTGGGTTAAATTCCAGATGAGTCAGCGTCAAGGTTGGGGTTTGGGCGTTAAGGTTAGAGTTAAGACACAGAATAAGTGCTTTCCTCGCTTTCACCATAGAATCCACCTCTGGTATGGGGGTGATTATACCCATGTGCAACCTCCCTTTGAATGGTAACCGGTCTATATTGAAAGGTCAGAACCTCATTGATAAAGTTTCGGTATGGTCAACTGACAATGACAAATAAGTCATAACTGATCATTTCACGCTCTTTCATGTTGGTCAGTAGCCACTGTGCATTGATGATCGTTTGTGAACACATACGACACCCCCTTCCCATCCACCAGGTTTCGGTTTGGGAACCGAATCGTAATTTCAGGCTTTCAAACTGCCTTGTCTCTCCCCTTTAAATCCTGTTGAGTTTTCTGCCATGCGAATCAGAATCTCGCTCTATGTTTGGCTCACAAGGGTATTCAGATTTGCAATGGCGTTTGGGTTTATCTGTTTGCCAATAAGCACTAATTACGTTTGTTCAGCATGCGTAACAATGTCAGAAGGTATCCTGGTTTTTTTTTGCCTAGTCCTCTTCTATCCTACAGTGTTTAATGGTCATTCAAGCAAAGACACGTGTAATTCCTAACGACCTGGAAGGGACTGAGCAGATTTAAAAGCAAACTCTCACCGGGATTCAGACGAAGTCAGCAAAAACCAATCCCAACGCGTGCCGACTCCAGTCAGCGGTTTGGCTGTTTTTTCAAACTGGGCCTGTTGGCGCGGAAGAAATAGTTGCTTTGTAAAATCTCACTGCGCTGCGGACCGCCCATGCATGGCATCGCTAACCTACACGCACTTCGACCGTCGATTTCGACGAGGTCCACCGCATGCTCCACACCAGGTGGTGCAGGGACGGTGACTTGCACGTGAATTAGTTTTAAGTGATAGTAACCTTGCGCTGCAGCTACTGCACTCTCTCCTCCTCCCCCACCTGAGCCTGGTGTCAAGACAAAGTCAAGAAGACCGGAGATGGGAGAGGGCGCAGGTGGCTGGCACGGCCGGAGCCGCCTTTGGGCGTACCATCACACCTGGCTCGGATCCCACAGAGTGGGAGTGCCTTAAAGACCACATTAAGAAACAACCATTGCAGCTTGACTCTCAGTTCGCCAGTCAGCCACTCCACACAAAACACACATTGGGCTAACCACGCGGTCCAAGTTATCCCGTCAGTTCGCAACCTTCCAAGCCACGGCTTTTAGTGCACCATGATAGTTTCAAGTGCGTCAGATTGTTTATAGTGAGGAAAATGCGCTGAGCTGTCGACCTCACTCTCTCCCCAACCCCCACCATCAGACACGGTCCGAGCCGGTCAGTTGCCTGATGTGGGAGTGGGCGCATTGGCTGACGGATCGGCGTACCCGTCTTCGCGCGCCATAGCACGACCTGGCCCCCATAACGCACACACCAGGATTCACTAACTCAGGGGATATGGAATAGCCATTGCCGTCTGACTCCCAGTCCACTGGTCAGCCACTCGACACATACAGCACATACCCTGAGCCGTCGGCGTGGTCTGGTGGAAGCGTCAGATTGGCAGACTTCCCAGCCACGGTTTCTAGGAAACCGTGATTTTATCAGGTGCATTATGATGATTTTGAGGGTGTTGTCGATGTATTGGTGTAGTTAGTGTGCGCTGATGTAGCTTAGCCTTTGGTGGTTAACCGGAGGTTGTCATGGAGGCGCATGTGTCCTAAGAGGCCCATGCGGTGTAAATGTGCGGGAGCAGTGAGGGCAGTGAAGGCGGGCGCATCGACTGTATGTCGGAGCCCCAGGCACTGGTTCATCAGCCTCCGTGCGATGGATTCGCAGGTGACCGACCAGGCCAATGCGTGAGTTGAAGTTGCGGGCGCAGTGTGGGTAGGAGAAATCGGTAGAGGCCGTGGTGATGTCATTCATGGTAGTGGGGGTGTCAGGAGCGCTAAGAATGGCAGGAGCGGAGGGTGTGCATGGTGTATCGGTGTTGGTGGCATTGTGGTGTATTCCGCTGTCATGGATGCGCATGTGACCGAATAGGCCCATGCGATGAGTGAATGCGCGAGGACAGTGAGGGCAGTGGAGGCGACGATCTCTGCTGTGTGATGGTGTTCCAGGCACTGGCTCACCGGTCTCTGTACGATGTATTCGCAAGTGACCGTTCAGGCCGATGCGTGAAGTGAATGTGCGGTCGCATTGAGTACAGCTTAGGCGAGATTCCCCATCGCTAATGGTGGTGGTGGTGGTGGTGGTGGTAGTGAAGGCGAAGGCGGTGGTGGGGTAACAGGCGATGGTGGGAGTAATGGAATTGATGCCAGAAGTGAGGGTGGGGAGTCAGAAGGAGGGTTGGCAGAATTTGACTTAGAAATTGGAATTGTCGGATTGTTGGTGCATTGCGTCCGAAGATGTCCAACCAGGCTGATTCACGCGCGGAAGATGCGTTGACAGCGCGGGCATGTTGGCAGGGCCTGGGCATCGGCGGTGTTGGTCCGGGGCGCTGGTGACTTTCGTGCCGCTGTTTTAGCCTTGGCGGCGGCGATCCGGTTGGCCTCATAGATTGCTGATCCAGTCTTCACTGATCTTCTCCATGCCGGTCTATCCTGGGCGAGGTCCTCCCAGGTCGTCGAGTTGATTTGCAGTTGCTTCAGCGATTTCTTTAGTGTCCTTGTAGCGTCATTTTTGACCTCTCTGTCGGCGAGAACCCGTAGCGACATCTCCGTAGAAAAGTCGTTTGGTAGTCGCTCGTCGTCCATTCTAACCAGGTGGCCGCTCCATCGAACACACACACACACACACAAACACACGTGTAGAGTGCGGGTGCACTGAATTCCTGAACTCAAAGGTCATTCTCACCTTTGTACTTATTTGACTTGCTGTCCTGTCATATTTTTCTCGGCTTTCCGTATTTTTTGTACCGCCTGCGCAGTTGATTCCGATCGGTCAGAACGTGAAGCGAAATTCAAAGCTGTTTTCGATTAGGGGGGGGGGGGCTTCGGACCATCTCGTGATAGTCTTTTGATGCCGACTTTTGAATGCACTTCTGAATGAAAGTTGGCAAACAGCTACACAAGATAAAATTGGCTACTAAAAAAAGTATTCTTTTTTTATTGATTTTCGATGCCCTAATAAATTCACATATATTTTATAGGAAGCATGCGCAAAATATACCATATTTGACTCATTTTGTAGCCAATCACGTCTTAGTAAAATTTAATATTAAATTAAATGGGATGTTTTGGTTTAAAAAATTTATTTATGAGCCCTACGTAGTACCTTTCTAATGTCCTAGAGGAATAAGTGAATTTCCTTCCAAGTAAAGTAGACAGTTTGGAGACTGACATCCATAAATGCAAACAAAACGATAGATAAGGCTCAAAATTATTCAGGAATCAGAAAGGTGTATTTTTTACTTTACCCTAGAAGCGATTTTCTACCAATGTACTATAAGAAACGATATTTTGGCGCATGTTTTCATGAAATATATTTGAGTTAATGAGGGCATTAAAAAACTACATTTGTTTAAGTAGGTATTGTTCTGTAAATCTCTTCGGCGCGTTAGGGTTGGGATATTTTTAGGGTAATGTTAGACGTAAGGTTAAAGTTAAGATAAAATTTACAGTTCAGTTTAGCGTTGGGGTTAGAGTTAGAGGCCTGCATTTTGAGGCCTCACCTGTATAACCCCTACCACCAACGATTCTCCTAAGACACGCTACTAAAGGCTACCTGTACTTGACACCGATGATATACCATATACTTGTACTCTTTTAAATTTCAGAGTGTATGCCGATAAACTAGCTGGCACAGCGCAAAACAAAATTTCACAATTACCTCTAGATTTGCGACACTAATGTTCGATTGTTTCATAATTGTTACTGGTGCTGTTGCTGCTTCTTTCTCGGGCAACGGACTCCTACGCAGGTTCAAAAGCTACATACGTGTTCAGTCAGACCCTATATGGAGTACACCAACGTAACGAAGGCATTTAGACTTTTCTAAGCACTGATGTCCGTCATGTGCACAACAGAGTGGGCGCAGTACCAGTGAAGTGCGCATAAAGTGGCTGACAATGAGATAGGCGTGCGCAGCATCTGCCTCATTCTCTCTCTCTCCCGCCTTGCTATGATGACAAACCGCGTCAAAGCCACCGGAGGCGGATTCGAATACAGTGGTTGATAAAGTCAAGCAGTCCCTCTAGGCGGGCTACACACGTTACCCGGTCCTTACATGTCGTTGACTTCCATAGGGATAGGTTCGATCTCGCATAGATTAGAGTGCGGCTGCTGGTGGGGCTCGAGAGTTAGCCCCAAGGCACAACGGGACGAATGAGTCCTGTAACCGATCGGTGAGCGCCTACTTACCATAGCTAATATTCCCAATCGAAACCGGCAAGACAACGAGCTCGTGGCGCAGTGGGTAGAGCGTTAGACTCCTGCCCAACACGTCACGAGTTCCAGCCTCAGGTGCCGCAGCGCCTGGGGTTGGTAAGGGCTGGCTGATGACGGCTAATAAGCTAGAAATGGCCATTCTAGTCTCCCTTGTCTTTGTCGGTCATGTTATTCTGCATATATATATATATATATATATATATATATATATATATATATATGATAGTGTGGGGCTCACTAATCTGCTTAAGGAACATGCATGTTCCGTTGTGCCCTGGAGCTCAGACTAGAGCCCTCGCAGGCGGTCGCATAGCGACGTGTAGCATATGATGGAATGGAACCGACAAAGACAAGGGCGACCGGAATGGCCATTTCTGGCTTATTAGCCGTCATCAGCCAGTCATACCCAATCCCAAGTGTGGCACACCTGGGATTTTGAACCAGCGACCTTTGGTATTTGAGTCGAACGCTCTGCCATTGAGCCACGGGCTCGTTGTTTTGTCGGTAGTGATCGGGAATATGTTGATAGTGCGGGGCTCACCGATCTGCTTAAGGAACATGCATGTTCCGTTGCGTCCTGGAGCTCAGACTAGAGCCCTCGCAGGCAGTCGCATAGCGACGTGTAGCATATGATGGAATGGAACTGACAAAGACAAGGGAGACCGGAATGGCCATTTCTGGCTTATTAGCCGTCATCAGCCAGTCATACCCAATCCCAAGTGTGGCACACCTGGGATTCAAAACCCGCGACCTTTAGTATTTGAGTCGAACGCTCTACCATTGAGCCACGGGCTCGTTGTTTTGTCAGTTGTGATCGGGAATATGATGATAGTGTGGGGCTCACCGATCTGCTTAAGGAACATGCATGTTCCGTAGTGCCCTGGAGCTCAGACTCGAGTCCTCGCAGGCGGTCGCATGGCGACGTGTAGCATATGATGGAATGGAACCGACAAAGACAAGGGAGACGGGAATGGCCATTTCTGGCTTATTAGCCGTCATCAGCCAGTCATACCCAATCCCAAGTGTGGCACACCTGGGATTCGAACCCGCGACCTTTGGTATTCGAGTCGAACGCTCTACCATTTGAGCCACGGGCTCGTTGTTTTGTCGGTTGTGATCGGGAATATGATGATAGTGTGGTGCTCACCGATCTGCTTAAGGAACATGCATGTTCCGTTGTGCCCTGGAGCTCAGACTATATATATATATATATATATATATATATATATATATATATATATATATATATATATATATATATATGATGTACTGATGATCGGTAATGACCGTGAAACAGCTGTCTGCGTCTTGCCTGTTGCACTCTTAGCAACATATTTGTGCTATATATATATATATATATATATATATATATATATATATATATATATATATAGACAAAAGTCAATCAATCATATAGAGCAAAGAGTATCTGTGAAATGATTGTTTATTTTTTGTTTAAGTATCCTTCTAGTGAAAATTGGGAAAGCCCACTGAATCGTAGATTGTGTACAGCATAAAATAAAGCAAACATTCTTTGATGAACGCTAACCAGAACTCACGTTGTGCCTTGGAGCTCACTCTCGAGACCCTCGAGGAGCAGCAAAGATGGACATTGCCGGAAAATGCAAAGGACACTGGAATGACTATTTCGGGCTTATTAGTCGTCATCAGTCAGTCGTACCCAGCCCAGGTGTTCTCTCCCCAGAGACCCGAACACTATCAATTGGAGGAATATAGCTATATTGGTTATTTGCAGACCTTTTGCGGAATAAAAGAATGACCTTTGGTTCACATTGATACTCCTCAGTGCTTAAACCAATTAAAAAAAACTGGCCGGAGGGTATGCCTGATCAAAAATCTGTATAGGGGCTTTCATCTGTAAAATTAATCGGCACTGCCGACAGAGGCGGATACATGTTTCCCGTGATTGTGTTTTGATGACGTCCGCAAAAGTTTGTCATTATTTTTACCGTTTAGCCATTTTCAGTCTCCATTTTCATCCATGCAAAACGCATTTTTTTAGGTAGGGACTACGTACAGCGGTCTGGTGCTATTTTTTCGGTTAGATGCCACGTAAAGTGCCCTAAAATGGCAATGTGATTTGGATTAATGGTTCATATCTTATGACGTCGAAATTCCGTGCGCGTTTGAACGCGTCATGGACAAATAACTTCTAAAAATACCCAGCGTTTAACTTGACAGGAGCAAATAACTGCACTCTGTGGGTACTGTGCTGGTGTCATGTAGCTTTTAAGACAAAAAACTGCTTAAACCCACTGCGGTTGGAGGAAGCTGGTTCTCATAGCAGATTGTGGCAAGCAAAATCCTTTTTCTACCCCACCTCTTATATAAACCGATTTATTCCTTCATGCCCTTTTTTAGGCTAAGGCCAAATTAATTAAATTTTCTGAGATAGAAGCTGAAAAAAGCGGACAAACCTTTTCCTGCTCATGGGCTTAGTTGACTTGCAAGGATAAATCCTAGGCATTTGGCGACGAAACTCTTCACTCGCCGCTCACTCTTGATCTTATCTACGCTCAAAAGCTTGTTTTAAACCGGCGCCTCCGTAGAAGGGTCATGATAGCACTGGCATTGCCAACTAATGGTCCATGTCGTGCCACGTCGAAGTTCCATGCGCATTCCACAAAGGTCACAAACAAATAAATGGTCCATTTATTGGGCAAGCAGCTTGGTAGATGGAGTCTGTAGATACTGTGCCAGCGTCCTTTGGCGTAGTAAACAAAGACCAGTAAAAAGTTCGGTTGGGTTTATCCACGTTTGCATGAAAATACATAGTTCATGCATAGTTCATACATAGTTCATTCAACAAGGTCTGGTCAGAAAGGTATTTCATGCAACTAAAGTTAATAATTAGTGTCTACCTTGACTCTCACTCCTTCTTTAATGAATTTTAGTCTGAGCAATTTTTAATTGGAAAAAATGAAATTAATTCATTCTGGAAGGAAGGCAAAAGACTTGATCTATTAAGTGTTATTTTTTCCGATGATATAAGTGACTAAGCGCAGCCTGAAGCATTTCTGATGGCAAATAAAAATGTATTCTTAATTGAGGTAGGATATAGGAAACTGAAATAACTGCAAGCACTAGATGAGTAATATCCGGTTAGCTCATACCACCGACTCGCGATTACATGTCGGACACATGCTGACCGTCTGCACGAATAATTGATATCTCCCTATCCCCGAACTCAAAGTAAGCCGAATTTTTCTGTCCGAATGACCTTTCGTTCAAAGATATTATGCTTTTAGTTATTCTTAACAAAATACTGCTCCAACGTGACTTCAAACAATATATCTTCCCTGAAGTTCGTCTACTAAAGTTTGAGAGTATATATCGAGGAATAATAGTTTCTAGGACGTGACATACCACCCGTCAATGCCACAGGTGAGCTTACGTTGAGGTTCGGGGAAACTAAGGTTAATGTTGGGTTGGAAATAAGATTAGAATGAGGGAAAAGAATAGAACCAGGATTAAGAATTTAATTGTGATTGGTGTTAGGATTAAGGTGAGGCCACAGAGATATATACCCATCGTGGAATTTTGCGCAAAACCATCTGTATTACGACGAAAAGTCTATATATGCGTGTCCTAAGGATGTTAAAGCTTGAAATTTCAAATTAGTTCTTGGGTCTACCTGCGAACCGCATAAATTGTTTTTTTTTAATAGTCTGGTTGTTTGCGACTCATCGGAAATAAATGTTTCAATTTTCCTGTTAATCTTCCATCCAATGGGTAGTTCGTGGCTTTTTACAAGTTGCTCGTAATGGTGACATGAATTGGATGCGTGTCTCGATTCTCGCGTTACATCGCCTCGCGTGTGTTGTGCTGGCGTTTCATTCGACTATCGATCTGACAGCAAACCTGAAGATGTCATATTTATCCCAGACGAGCTATAGTGGTCTTCTCGTCGAACAGTGTTCCAGAGAGAATCCGAAATAGCAGACCTATAACCACCATGTTCCAGTACTCGCCTCTTCTGCCTCTAAGCATTGCTATGAACTTTTCGTGCACCTAGATTATCGTCCTTCAAATATCTCACCTCGGTCAAATCCCCAAAGCAAAACTAAACATCTAGGCGGAGAGAGAACAATATACTGATGCACTTTTAAAAGCATATATAAAACAAAAAGGAGCATACGAGAATTTTTAAGGTCGTACTGAAATCGGACTCATCTGATGGGGTTATGTAGAGTTTGAATCCTGTCAGGAGCTGGCGTGACGTCAGCACACGCGCGACATGTGGGCGGATCGGTAGGGTGGCACTTCTCCCCGAAAAGGTGCTCACTAACAGGATTACTAGTTCCCGCAAGAAATTAGCAGACTTTTCCGTACTGCGACTTCTTCCAAGTTGTGATCAGCGATAGGCTAGTTACTTTCGCTGCCCACATATTCTGATGAGTTCTACACCCTTTATAAAGATTTCTCGTCTATAGCACATGTATGATAGGGTTAGCAGTACAGGGATGGTTTATACCGAAGAGCGTTTTCCACGCAAAGGGCATTTGCCCTGCCCTCCCTCCCTCCAGCAAGCTTTTGACAGATAGTTGCAAATACCAACTGCAGGCGCCAGTTTCCGTTTACGCAATACACAGCAACGCAACGGTTCTTGTTGTCCACGCGAGCGCAGTCAGTTGAATGAATGCCCGGTGGTTCAGGGTAGCTGGCATGTTAGGCCACAAGATTGCGTGTATTCACTAAGGTGTTTTTGTACCAGGCGGAAATGACGCTCAGTGCACAGCATGCGGACAGTTTGTTTCGCCTTCTTAGGGTCGCCAGAGAGGATACTGGGACGGTGGTTGTCTCTGACTGCATTGGAGGGGTTGATACATCACTTCTGGGATGAGATTTTACCGTAGTTGCTTGATGCCGGTGTAATTTCCGCATGAGGGAGCACCCGCCCCCTCCCTCCCCCACCCCAACAGCAAACTGCTCTGAACCAAAATGGCGACCAGCTTTATGTCCAGCAAGCTTTACTCGGGCTGCAAAAAGTCCGTGCATCCCATTGTACCGTCTAAGCAGCGTCTGTAGTCAGAGCAGTACAATCATCCGACCCAGTCCCAGTTTGCAGGCGAAGGAAAAGACATTCGCGGAAGAAGCACGCCAAGATCTGGACCTGCGTGCTCATCTATCCGCTAGGATGATGTGGGTGCGAGTGAGTGAACTTCAGGTGAGACTTAGTCAGTGTCGGCTTTATCAGTTGATTGGGTGCGCACCCGTTTGTGGGCGCCTCTGATTGGCTGTCCCAAGAGTCTGTACGCGGGCTTTGTCCTTCAGCTAGAGAAGCATAGTTACGTTTCCTCTTGCGCAATGGAAGGCGCTAAACCATAAAAAACTCCACACATGGGAGAGCGTGGTGGCACGCCTAGTCGTAGGCTTCCTGTCACGAACCATTGCACTCATTCCCGGCCCCAAATGAACAACAAGTTTGGACAGTGGACCGGTAAATGTAAGAGGGAGGACCAAGCGAGGTTGAATGTGTGGGTTCAGTCTTCATGGTTCCTCAATGCATTCCTCGGGATGATAAATATGCTGCGAATGAATCTCTCACGATACACCCATAGTCGTGCCCTAGTTGGATGCCAACTGACAGGAGACCTCGGTTCTCTGAGGACAAGAATTAGAGTCCATGGCTTCTTACGACATCGTCATCGATGACACTTCCACTTAGCTAGGACCCGAGCCACCCCTTTTGTTTTTTGTAAAAACCCGGCACAATTTGCTGGGGCCAAGTCGTGTTTGGCACGCGTATACGAGTCTTTTTGACCTGCCAGCCACTATGTCCGATCCTGCCTCCGAGCCTTTTGACTCTGTCGTGCCACTAGGCCAATGGGGATGAGAAGCGAGTGCGGCAGACGCTTCGCAAGTCTGCAACCACTATAAGCTAATTCAAGGGCAGATCACCGTTCTATGCACAGAAGTTTGTTATCCTGCATCGTGCGTGAGAAAAATTAATTTGCAGTTTCTCTTTTCTAGCTACTAGTCTCCAGCCTTCCCGTCAGAAAGCTTTTATGGGATCGATCGATGACCGATCGCAAAGACCAATGAAATACCCGGATGGTCAACTGGGCCCTTCAATTTTTAAGGTTATGGTAATCAAGGAAGTGCGATCAATCTAACCACACACAATAAACTTGTTCCGTCTAATGTCAGACATCAGTGAGCGGTGAGAAACGATTTATTCGATACACAGGACAGGCTACAATGAGTTTGCTGTTTGCTTGTGCGTCTGAAAAAAGAGCCCGTTCAGAAGCGCGTGAGTAATGGTGTGATCTCGCCGCGCTTAACACATGGCCATGGCAGTATGAGGGAGTGACTGATTGGGTTTTTGAATGTGATTGGTTGACTCAAGCATTGAGTTGGGGGAGTAATAGTCACAAGGGGATACAGATAACAAAACACGATTACCGACGCGCGTGAGGTAGCGCGTGGTGTGAGCGCAACCGTGTCTCAGATCATCTCAAGTCTGAGTAGTGGACGTGCGGTAACGGAGCACCCGGAGGTTAGCGTATTTGCTGCGACCGTCGACTACCGAAGGGTCACCGAAGAAGAGGGCATTGGAGCGTCTTCTAAAAGACTTCATTTGTTGAGTACTACGAAGCAGAAGGCTAGGCCATAGTATGTGGACGGGATCAGCAACAAATAACCCGTGAAGCATATCTTACCGAAATGTTTGGTAAAAAGCGGTTATGCGGGCTGGGGCTTAGGACACAGGCCCTAACCCTAACCTTAACCCCAAACCGAACCCTAACTGTGAACATAGTCTTAACTTTGACCCCAATTCTAACCCTAATCCGAGGAAGAATTAAACCGAACAATACCTTCTTAAATAAATGTAATAGCGAGTCTTGAATATTAAACCCAGCTGACTACATACCGTATCCTTACCGCGAAAAATACTGAATGGCACACTTTGAACCGGGAAAAAGGTTTTTCCCCAGCTGTCAGTTCCTGATATGACAACTATTTGACTGAAATGTGTGTTTTAGCAGGAAGTGTGGGTTAAAATTGCGTCAGCGTTTGAATAGGACTTACAGTCGTTCGCCCTATGCTTACCTATGAAACCCTTCGGCGAAAACTCCTCTGTATGAACCCTCTCTGTGCGAAGATGTACTAACCTGAATGCAGACTGCATCTGGGTTCGGTATCCAAACCAGCGCCTATGATGTGAGACCAGCCGATGAACTAACCAGTCCTCTTTGTAATTAACATATCTTAGTGTTCCTTGCCGAGTAGCCTTATGTTAGGTATTCTCCTTATGTCAGTAGTGCCTCCGGCCGACCGCTTAAATGCTACGCCTGCCGCGGGCCACCGAAGACGGCGGGCTTCGATGGATGCCACCCAGATGACCATCGCACCCAGCGGCGTCAATATCCTGAAGGTATTCTACTCCCGCGCTGGTCATCTCATCTTTGCTCTGGTGACAAACACCTTCAACTGTCGATGCAGTTCGATGAACTCCGTCTTCTCCTTCTGTGCATCTGTTCCCTCACCCTCCCCCTCCTCCTCCTCTCCTGCCATGCCTGCAGTTGCTGCCGGCGGGGCTGGCGTCGGCGGTGGCGGATCCTCACCCTGTGGAACGCTCTCCTCGTCAGCCCAACAGGTGCGCATCCACTGTGACCGCAGTAAGACATGCCTTTGGGGGGAGTTAGGTGTTAAATCCAGCTACATTCCTATCTCCTTGTGGCGGCAGGTTGGCAGCAGGTTGTGTCATGCACAGGTTGAGTACTAGTCGTTGGCTGGTCCAAGCCTCATCGCAAGCTTGTGTCTGAAATGTGTACTTTGCGTAGTAGGAGCTAGCAGGGCGGATCCTGAGCTATTCTTCTTCTTCTTCACCGAGCTTCAGAAGTCAGTGCAGTACTCTTGAGAGCAGGCAACCGTGAGCCCTCTCTAACCGGGGTTTTGGTTGCATACTTTTTGATCCTAACGATTCTCCACTGTCCATCTCCTGAGCAAGGACGTAATATGCGACCCAACTCAGTGAATAAAGGATAGGCCAGCGTGTAAGACGCGACAGTACTACATGCCATTGTAACCCTAACTCTATCCATTGTACTCGTTAGGGTTAGCATCCGTTGCTGGTAGGAGGACGGAATTATCGAGTCAAATGATCACTTTCTAAGCGGCGACTACTAGGACGCCGCGGTAGTTTCAAACCGCATCCGTTTAACTTTGACAATGGAAACCTGCGCAGAGCGCGCCTCATTCTTACTCCCGCCAAATAAAAGTGGGTCAGGTCAGCTAGGAATGACATTGTGCATAATGGTGGGCATGAGGTAGAGCCATCGGATCTGGCAATCCGCACATTTGTGACCCTACTAACCCGGCAACGAAAGCCCATCCTAGCGAGATGAATGGAAAGGGTAAGGATTAGGTTGGTGCCCTATTTCTTCATTTAGCCCCATACATAAAAAGCCTATTACCACCGGTCCCGTAATATTCACTGACAAATGCCTTTGTTCTCTGAGTTTGGTCAATTATTACGATCTTGATCAACCGCTGTGACAGCATCAATACACAGCACTGCGGAAGTCACATGTGTTTTTGGAGTATGCTTGGTGGCCCGTTATTGCTTGCCGTGGCGGTTAACTTGCTGAAGCCTATTTCCTCTTGGTTTTGGCTTAAACCTCCTTCGAGGATGACACTTTAGCACAAAGAATTGGTCAGCTAACTCATTTTTTTCATCGAACCTTATTTTATTTTCTGCATTGTTACTGTGCGAACCATATTTTAGTATTAACAAGTCCATAGTTACTCCGAGATGGTGTCATTATCGAATATTTCAATCAAGCATCTCGCTTGGACAGAAAACAGCCACCTCGAAGTTGTGACATGTTTGATGATAATCAACCAAAGGACGCTCCGACAAGGAGTAGTTTTGGGAACCCACTAACCAGCAACGAACTGTTCTACGACCCGGAAACGAATACAATGGATTGGGTTAGGGTAATGCTTGGTGTTCGGATTCGGGTTAGTATTAGGTTGGCGTGAAGAAACACATAGATAAATAGGTGTTTAAGGCGCATAATATGGCCCAATTCGGGGTAAATACCACTTCACTTGAACGGTGGGCATATATATTTCCCACTAATAGTGACCAAATTTCGTATTCCAGATGTGGGTAGAGCGTTGAACTTCTTCCCAACAAGGTCGCGAGTTCGAGCCTCGGGCACCGCAGCGCCTGGGGTTGGGTATGGCTGGCTGATGACGGCTAATAAGCCAGAAATGGCCATTCTAGTCACCCTTGTCTTTGTCGGTCATGTTATTCTGCCTATATCCTTAGCTGCCTCTCGGCTGCTGGCGGGGCTTGAGAGTTAGCCTTAAGGCATAATGGGGCGAGTGAGTCCTGTAACTGATCGGTGAGCGCCCAACTACCGTATATATATATATATATATATATATATATATATATATATATATATATATATATATATATAAGAGAGCTGGGTGTTAATAAACTGCCAGTGACTCCGGAGGATCCAACCAGAACAAGCCCCCATGCTATGGCATGCCCTGCCATACATCAAGGGCATGTCAGACGCGACCGAGCGCATTGTTGCGGGACAAGGTGTCGGAATTGCACACCAACCCAAAACTACCATGCGCGGCAGGGTCATGAAAATCACAGACCGATTAAATCTTAATGAACAGTCGGGAGGAGTGTATCGCATCCCATGCCAAAACTGTTCCCGTAACTACACAGGACAGACTGAACGTATGCTTGGATCGCGCATACATGAGTATAAGTTTACTGTGAGACGGGGTGACGGTTTGTTGTAATTGGCTGCCCACATCTACAAAACGGGTCACAAGATTAACTTCGCAGCCAATACGATAATCTTTCACACCAAGATCAAGAAAAGTCGGACACCCATTGAATCCTGGGCCTCCGATGGCAACTCAGTCAATAGCTTTATCGATCAGGTGCCGGCATACACAGCCTTGTGCATTCACTTCCGGACTGCTGTCGCTAGTGTTTGATCGGCCTTGGTAGCTATAACGGTGGCTTATTTTGTCATGGCTTTTAACTCTGACGATGGCCTCAGTAAGAGTTCAAAAGCTCAGATTAATAAACCCATTATTCCGGCGAATGAAAAACGTTCTTTTGCACTCATATACAATTCTTTTCATTGCCAACGCTTAGTCGGCATTTTTCGTCCCTTTAATTGTCCCACCTCTTCCTTATTGCACGCCTACCTTTCGATCGTATACATAAGTATGTTCGTACAACAGTTCGTTGCCAGTAAGTAGTGGGCTCACAGAAGCATTCCTTGCCTGCTCTCATTGTCCGACTGTTTAACTTGCCTATTTACAATATTCTACATCCGCTCGGTGTTTTTTACTGGAAACTAAAGACCAAGTCAGTCGTTTGGTGGATGTAACAATCAGTTTTCGGCCAGATGAGCTCGCTTGCAATTCCAGCAAGACGATAGCTCCACCAGAAAAATACGTCTCAGGATGAAGGCAGTGCTGAGTGACTTTCATGTTTACGACGGTCTGCCTCACCAAATTGTTCTACGTAGTACACATTACAGGTAGGCCAACAAAAGTTGCTGCCTACTACGCCCACCACAACATCTCCTTGATCGACCTTTGATAAATGTCCCGGGCTTGTTTTTCATATTAGAACTGCACTATCACGATAACCTGGTTAGGTTGAGAAGGTGGGGGAGGAGGGGTAGGAGGTCGGGGAGGAGGAGGAAGTTGCTTTACAATCTCACCTTACGAGGAAGAGGGGATACCGACTAGAGGAAATGAAGAAGAGGAGGTAGATAAGAAGAAAGCGAAGCGCCAAACACTACATACATATGTCTGCTGCTCACGTCTTCCCTTAATGCAGGAAAAAGATAAGGGGGGCGGAGAAATTAAAATGCTGATGGCGTTTAAGAATATTTTAAGAGAAAACGAAGGCTATTTCCCAGAGCTTACAAAAATGGTGAAGCCTTGTCAAGTGAAGTGTGCTTAACCGCAATCGATCGCTCCTACAGGCAGATCGTCCGCAGCCGATGTCAACAGGAAATCGCTTGCCATCTGGTCAAATATTTCGGAGTTGAAAACTTCGATAGATTGGATAGACTGGGAGACGTTATGACAACCGCAAGATCCCGTATGCAAAAACTCTGCAAACTGCGCTACGTGAGGACGTTGAGAAAATATATTTACACCATTTAGCAATCTGGGAAGAGGGCGCAATCGGAAGGTTATTTGGTTTAAGTAATGCTACGAAACGGTCTACAGTGGCCGCTGCCGAATGAAGGGGGCTGCTGTATGTAGACTGCGTGGCGCTTTTGCCAAAAATGTCGCTTGAAGTGCCATTAAAATGTTCCGTTAGTGTTTCAAATTCCCGTCAATAACTAGGGTTCTTCCGCAGTCACCAACAAAAACTTTTCATGAGCTTGTAGACACTAACTAAACCATTAAAGAATACGCAAAAATTATAAAATGTACAAACACATTAAAGACTAAAACTTTTTATCTTCTAGAGGATTTAAATAAACAATAAACTGGGATAGAAGCTCACAAATGTAGATTTAGGATGAGCAGAAATCCTTGTAACTGCGTCATACGGTGGCACACAATCGGCGAAACATGCATGCCTGGGCTTTTAGCTAGTACACGCGCTGCCAGTATAGGAGATAAGTACGTAGCTTGCCTATCAATAGAGCACCAGGAAGAACGCACAACCCAGAGGTTATTGGGTTTAAGGGATGCTTCATGCTCTACAGCAGCTGTTGCAACATCCAGGATACAGGGACACTCTCTAAACCGACGCGATGAGGCCTGTGCTTGACAAATTGCTTACTCATTTATGAAACATTTCAAGCTAGTAAATCCCTCGGGTTCGTTCCCAGCACTGAAACACACACATTTCCGAGTCTCGTAGACATTAAGCGATTCACGAAAAGCCATAAAAATAAACAAAAAAGGGGGGGGTATATCTTGAATCTGGTTCAGTTCCATCTATACATAACGAGACGAAGCCTCTTGCAGAACCAAGAAAACAGAATAGGTCACACCTTTTTAGCCAGACATCTACAAGTAATTGGAAACCTGCGTGAGATAGGCTACATTTACTGAACCCTCATTGGTCGCCAATTTATTGATCAAGTGAGGGATTGGTTAATTCCAGTGGTTTTGCAGTACGCAACTTCGGCAGATTTGAACAAATCAAAGTAACTTGCATTGTTAAGGCTACAGTAAATAGGGAATGATGCGACGAACGTTCCTACCACAACCATTCTTCTGTAAGTACTTGATTGGACAGAGCCGCGCAGATAAATGTAGAGAGTGGATAGCCCTCGCCTCCCCTGCATACCTGCGTGAGCCTGATTACTGCTCTCCTTCATCAAATGCACTACTGTTTATACCGGCTGCAATTGGTCGATAAAACTAAACCATTGTAATAAAAAAGGTATAGTTAGGACAGATAGCATCAACATTTAGGCATGCTATCTGATACTCATGCGGCCGAGGGCCTACCGAGAAACGAAGTAATCAGTCTGTATACTGTTAAATTTTGTGCCCACTCATCGCTGTCTGGCTGCTGATATCTGACCATGATAGCTGCGTGGAGTGGATTAATGACGTGCCTGCACAGTATGAGGACACCGTTTTCCGACGATCGTCGCATCATTCACTATTTACTGTAGCCTTACCAATGCAAGTTACTTTGATTTGTCCAAATCTGCCGAAGTTGCGTACTGCAAAACCACTGGAATTAACCAATCCCTCACTTGATCAATAAATTGGCGACCAATGAGGGTTCAGTAATGTAGCCTATCTCACACAGGTTTCCAATTACTTGTAGATGTCTGGCTAAAAAGGTGTGACCTATTCTGTTTTCTTGGTTCTGCAAGAGGCTTCGTCTCGTTATGTATAGATGGAACTGAACCAGATTCAAGATATACCCCCCCCTTTTTTGTTTATTTTTATGGCTTTTCGTGAATCGCTTAATGTCTACGAGACTCGGAAATGTGTGTGTTTCAGTGCTGGGAACGAACCCGAGGGATTTACTAGCTTGAAATGTTTCATAAATGAGTAAGCAATTTGTCAAGCACAGGCCTCATCGCGTCGGTTTAGAGAGTGTCCCTGTATCCTGGATGTTGCAACAGCTGCTGTAGAGCATGAAGCATCCCTTAACCCAATAACCTCTGGGTTGTGCGTTCTTCCTGGTGCTCTATTGATAGGCAAGCTACGTACTTATCTCCTATACTGGCAGCGCGTGTACTAGCTAAAAGCCCAGGCATGCATGTTTCGCCGATTGTGTGCCACCGTATGACGCAGTTACAAAGGATTTCTTCTGATCAGTGTGTCTCCCAGCGTCCGGCGTGTATTTTCTGGTGTATGAACTCTGGTTTCCATCCGGTCCTGTTTAATTTCTGAGGAGAGTTGTGTGGCAACTTGAAGCAAACCCTTTAAATCAAACGCTTTCAGGTCTGATCCAAAAGTTGTCATGCATATTTGAGCTGTAACGATTTGTTCCAAAGGATTTACTAAAATTTGGTGGATTACTTTCCTCGGAAATTAAACGAGGCTAGTGAGTGTCAATCTATTGGCCCACTATCCTCACGTAGCCCAGTCTGCCCGCTTTTATACACGCGATCCTGCTTTTCTTGCTCCCAAAAACTGTAAGCGCGTTTGTCAAAACACCGCCAAGGCTGTCCTATCTATCCAAGTAAAATAAAAAAGTGTAAAATCTCAGGAAATTTTATCAGATGGCAAGAATTTTGGTGTTTGTGTCGGCCGCGCAGGATTGATTAATGGCCGTTTAAAATGCAGTCTGTTTTGCTCTCCTGCCCTTCGCTGAATACGGCTTCATGGTTTTGGCAGGTTCTTTGGCATTTTAACCTCTTCTCTCCTCCTCCTGTGCAAAATCTGTGTGCTTTTGGAGAGGGACACATGAGTACCACAGATGACGAACGTCAACAAAATTCAGGGAGACTGGAGGGCCATTTCAGACTTATTAGCTATCCTCAGCCAGTCATACCCAGCCACAGGTGGTACCCCAACCAAGACTGAAACCCCGACCTGTTTATCAGAAGTCCAGCGCTCTAATAATTGGGCATTCCAGTCTCTCTTGTCTTTGTTGGCATTCCTCTCTGCCCATACTACCACTAGCCGCTATGTGCCCACTGAAGTGGGTCAAGAGTGAGCCCCAAGGCAGAACGAAATGATTGATTTCTGTTAGCGGTCGGTGAGCGTTTGGTGACGAAATTCGTCTTCATCGTATATGATCATCCCTCCTCATTCCTCTCTCTCTCTCTCGCGCGCGTCGCACTGTGTGTTGGCACATTAACTCATTAGGTTGAAGCCATAGGCGGTGTGGTCTTATTACGAGAAAACAGTCCTCTATCGAGTCAGTTCTCAAGTTTGAATCATGAACAAAATCAACAGGAATGAATCCGAACGGAGATCCTTCCCAATAGGAGAGCTTGCTGACACTTTGAAACTGACTGATGCTTGATTGCTGTTGCTGCTGCTGCGGTTTGTTAACCGATGGTTACATGTGGACGGAGTAAATGCAATCAGTGGCGAAAAGGGCCCGATCGCTTTCCAGTTTAAACGTTCTGCGCAGCGTTCAACGACACTAATCCAAAGTGATTTCTGGAATGAACAACGACAGTTTTTGGAGGAACATTAACACTCCTATTGTCAATACAAGTGAAACTGTGAGTACCAGGAAGTATTTTAAAAGAAGCAGAAGAAGAAGTTACCGCGGTCCCTGGGACAAGAACTTTAAGTAAGGATGACTTGTATGGCCCCGTCCCTCAACCCTAACACTAACCCTAGCATAAAACTGAACTGCAACCTTAATCTTAGCCCCAGTCCTCCCCTTAACCTAAAGCCTACAGTTAACACGAACCAAACCCTTAAACCTTGACATAATCTTGACGCTTACACCAACTATGACCTTAAACCTAGCCTTAAACCTAACCTACACTTAACTCGAACCCTCACCTAAATCCGGGGGGTGGCGCAAAGCCACATGTGTTGTGGGCGCTTCCTTTTCCCGTGTCCAGTTTAGGCGACCATACAAATCGTCCTTACCGTCCTTTATTCACCTGACGTTTCGGATTCATGCTTGAATCCATCATCAGAGACTTCAGTATATACGGTTAATTCATACAGCGGGCGTTGCAGCATTTCCGGACGCATTGGCTAGGCTACTACATACTTATGACGAGTAACGGCTCCTTTCCTTAATCGAGCAGAATTCTCCTCTGGTGCAATAATTGCGCACTGGCCGGCATCCGAGTAGCTAATCGCTGAAATTTCATCACACGTGTTAGATGTTGGTGTGACGATGGCTCTCTAGTACTGGCTTTTAAAACAGTGTATGAATTACCCCTATCTGAGGATGCCTTCGAAAGATGGGTTCGATTATGAATTCGAAATGTCAAGCGAATCAAGTTCTGGTCTCAGTGATCGCGTCTATGTCTTCTTAAACTTGTCAGTCTCATTCGCAAGAAGGGGACCCGATCATTCCAACAAGAGCTTTGTTCGTCTGACATGTTTGATTCGCACTGGACGCCATCTTCAAAGACAGCACAACATAAGGATGCTAGCTGCGCAAAGGTTGCAATTGCTATGCCACGGCATACTTCGGCAAAACTAGTGACTCCCGCACTCATCGCGGAATGCTTGCCGATTGAGCGTCTGCCGATAGTTCAGTTGTTAACTGACGCAATTTTACCCATATGCGTCTGCTTCCTTGCAGCTGTTTCCTGGAATACCCATTTTGCTTTGTAGCGACAACCTCATCGACGTCTTTGCAATTAACAGACTCAGGAAACCACAAATACGACACACAGACAGTAGCTTACGGCTGGTCATGGCGTCAAAATCGGCTGTGGAGACAGCGTGCCCTCGGACATTTCGCGCCTGGGCTAGAGCGGTGAACATACGACTTTATCCGTTTTTGTACATAAAAACAACAGGCAAATCCAGCGTATGGATTGAAGGTGAGTGACGCGCAAAACGGCACGAGATAAGCTCAAAGTTCATGGAGTTCGGCGGATGACAGCTATTCGGTAAATAGACTGGCGCTACTGTACACTTTTACATCTTAGTTGCAAGTTGACTGTTTACCGGCGTGGATGTTGTCTTGATTTAAACATTTACCAACCATATTTTAGTCAAGCAAGACTGTAAGACTGCACTGTAAGAAGTCGCTATAGGCGGTTAAGGCTGTGCTGCATTCCGAAATTGTGGGATTGATTCAGAGGGTAATTGCTTTATCGGGCTAGAACTCGATTGCCGAACAGATAAGCCCTGCTTACAATGTGGGACGAGGAATTGCTTCTGATGTCTGATTTCTCCGGTTTTAGGGGTTCACTATAGCGCCTGGTTGTAGGTCTCGTCCCACCCCACCCTCCACCCCTATTACTGCGTTGTTGCAGGTGATCTATGACTGATTTCCAGCGACTTGAGGGTGAGGATTTTAATTTGTGCTAGGAAGATTAGGGTTGTGGTTAACATAAGGAGGCTTGGAGTTACCGTTAAGGCTAGGTTAAAGTTAGGACACGGAAATAGACGCCTGTCTTTTGAAATTGGGCATAAGACCACCTGTAGCATCAGGGATGTGGCGGGGGGGGGAGAGAAGGCAACTGCGTTTCGCACCAACCCCATACCCCGAATTTTGCGGCTTTAACGTAAATAATTCATTTCGTTCCCAAGCCACCAGTCGCTCTTTACTTAACGTCTCTCCCCACGCCCCCCTGACATGCTCTCCGCATTTCCATCTAACGTTTGGCAGAAGGAGGAGGAGTAGGAGGAGGAGAAGGAGGAAGGGGAGAGCGTATTGGGTTCGGAGCAGAGATGCTTTAGAAGAGCCTTACTTTTGCGTGCTGCGTGCTTTGCCCGTGCGGTTCATGGATGCCTAGTGGTTCCCGTGCCAACCAACCCGCCGGTATGTGCCCACCTACCCCAGGCAGGACACTGGAATATGAACGTGCATACTTTAGCCGACAGTGTGCCCTTACCCGCCATTGGGTTGTTTGGGCGGAGCTACAGGACGGCCAAAATTTCGACAGCAAGGGCTGGGATAGAGTGGTAGAAGCCGTTTTGCAGGAACAGACGTTTTGAGGGGGTACGAGGGGATACCCGAAACTGTGATAATTGTTTATTTTGATTAGTTTTTAGTTGAGATAACATATTTAAAAAAAAAGTATTCATCTCCGTCAAAAGAATGTCCAGTGGATGAGAGGCCCTTGTCTCAATGGGTTTCCCATTGCTAGAAACACTTTTTTTCTCAAAGAAGCAGACACGATCACTGAAACAAGAGCTAACGTAGCCTGAAGTTTCGGTTTCTCTCGAGAACCAATCATTAGAGACCCTTTTGTGGGACTTTAATCCATTCTTCTGAGCTAATACTCTTAAATGCCCGTAGCGATTTTAGTTTCTTAACCTCTTCTGAACCCTTTCCATTTAGGTTTTTCTTCATCCTGCGACTAGGACGAAATCACAGGTAGCTAGATTGACCGAGTAGGAGCGATGGGAAACCGTTGTGATGCAGTTTTTCCCCAAAACGGGTTGATTTTGAACGCTGTGTGGGCGCAGTCGCGTTGCAGGAGCCGGTTCCCCCGATCGACACTATTCCGGTCGTTTTTCTAACTGCCCCACGCAATCGCTTTGGCACATGCATAGAGTAAGGTTGGTTCTCTGTGTTGCCACGAGAAACAACGTCAACGTGAATGACTCCTGATGTCGAAAACCAATCCATCGCTGACGCGTTATTCCATAAAGTGTGTCGTAACAAAATCACCGAGAACGTTGGGTTTAATAAAACAATCAGTATGTCCAGTGTGATTGCTTCTCACTGAGTTAAATGGGAGAAGACAAGGCCGCCAACTCATTTACCCACAGAAAATGATGCATGCTTCCTGGGGACCCCCTTTTACTTACAACGTCAGTTTTTAGAAGAAAGATGATGAGAAACCGTTTCCAGGCCGATATTTTCCAAAACCTATCAGTATTTTGTCTGTCCTTGGAATACCTGGAAACCTCTGATGGTTCTTCCTCTGGTCATCGGAATGCAGTCGGGGAACCAGCTTTGTCGCGACCTGTCCTATATTCAAATCTTCAGTTAGGATTCTGTTGCATGAACTCCCGGAAATATCAGTTATTTCCTTCAATACATCGCTTGTTCTGCAGCAATCAAACACGAGTACATAGCGCACTTTTTTGAACATTTCTGTCGGTTCTGGGCGTTGAGAAGCGACCTGAATAGGATTTATCTTCAAGTGCTATTGGGCCAGTTCTGAGGCGGGTAAATCACTCCTAACTTCTTGTCCGGCTTTGACCTTCCTTTGCATAAGCTCCCGGGGCATTAAAGCTGTTTCCGCGGTTGCTCCATGCAGTTTTTCATCACAACTTTATCGCAAGGGTTAGGGGGAGTTAATTAAAACAAGCACCCTGTTCACTGCGATGGTTCCGCATGAACGCTGTTTGGCCAACTGAGCAGAAAGTGGACTGGTAAACGTACCTAATTAAAGAACGCAGCACTAGCAATCCACTGTCGTTTTTTGCGTAGCCAGCATATAGGACTTTCGTGTGTTTGAGAGAGAGGGAGAACCGTTTGACACACAGGCTCGTGTGAAACGGTAGGCGCGGACGATGCTTTGATGATGATTTTGCATGAGTCCGGGTGCGTGTTAACAGTTTGGCTAGGACTACCAAATCACCAAAACCAATGATACAGCCAATTTTTTTTCGATTTCAAAGAGATCCAAGAGAATTCAAATGACTAATGACCAGATAGGGAAGCCAGCATATGCATGTAATTATTCCAAAGTCTGCTGGGAACATGAATGGAGGCGAATGTTCACATTTCAGGCCTAGGTATAAGTAAAGAAGAAAATGAAAAATAAGAAAACGAAGAAGAAGAAGAAGAAGAAGAAGAAGAAGAAGAAGAGGAACAAGGTTGTTCGATACCCGGAATCAAGTCTTTATTCATCTGAATATTCGACCTCCACTGTCAGAGATAAAAGTGACAATCAAAAACAAGTAACAGTTATGGTGGCAGGGCCAATCAAACATCAGTAACGCCAGTCTGTAGGTGACTGAATAGGGCTTTTTATGCCAGCGCCAGATCGATAACTCGATTGACTGCGTTCTCATCAGAGGCCCAAAGCGTAGACAGTTATCCTCGTGACTGTAAAGTTAAGTTCAATACCGGTTTCGAAGGTATGTGCAGCCACTTCTGATAATTTAATAGCCCACCTTACAGCAAGCTTATGCTCGGGTGTGCGCGATCCAAGCAGGGATTTAGTCTGTCCTGTGTAGTTGCAAGGACAGTTAAGGCACCCCATTGCTCCATCCTTGAGCTACATGACCCTGCCAGTGTACAATTTCGACACCTACTCCAGCAGCAATGCGTGCGATCGCCTCTAGCATGTCCTTGATGTATAGCGGCACTCTTTTGCGCATTGCCCATATAAAGGAATTAATACCGTATTAAAGGGGGAAGGTTGGAATGTATTAAGGTAATGTCTTTTCAGATTTCTTACCTTCTCACAGCCTGCCAACGAGTAATGAAAGCAGACGAAGGGGCTAAGAGCGGGTGTCCACAGACAGTTTACTCTGTTGTTCCCGGGGCTAAGTGTAACAACAGCATGGCCTCGTGAGCGACTGAGTCGGGACACTGAAATAGGAACGCCTCATCCCTGATTCTGCAATAAATAACCTGATTAAACACCCGAGCAAACTCACGACGCAACAACGCAATCTAATTTTTTCAGGTGAAACTGATCGATGTAGCAGGTGCGGGGTCATATGGACAGCCTCAAAAATTTGATGTAGTAGTAGAAGTAGTAGTAGTTGTAGCAGCAGCAGCAGCAGCAGCAGCAGCAGTAGTAGTAGTAGTAGTAGTAGTAGTAGTAGTAGTAGTAGTAGTAGTAGTAGTAGTAGTAGTAGTAGTAGTAGTAGTAGTAGTAGTAGTAGTAGTAGTAGTAGTCTGGGGCTCCGACATACTGTCGCTGCGCCCGCCTCCACTGCCCTCACTGCTCCCGCACATTTACACACCGCATGGGCCTATTAAGACACATGCGCCTCCACGACAACCTGCGGTAAACCACCGGAGGCTAAGCCAAATCAGTGCATACCATCTTCATTAATACATAGACAACACCCTCGCAATCATCATAATGTACCTGATAAAATCATGGTTACCTAGAAACCGTGGCTTGAAAGGCTGCCGATCTGACGCTTACACCAGACCATGCCGTCGGCCCAGTGTATGTACTGTGTGTGTCAAGTGGCTGACCAGTGAACTGGGAGTCAGATGGCGATGGCACCTCCATATACCCTGAGTAAATAAATCCTGATGTGTGCGTAATGGGGCCAGGTTGTCCTGTGGCGCGCGAAGACGGGTACGCCGACCCGTCAGCCAATGCGCCCACTCCCACCTCAGACAACTGACTGGCTCGGATGGTGGTCTGATTGTGGGGGTGGGGGAGAGAGTGAGGTCAACAGTTCAGTGTATTTTCCCTCACTATAAACAATCTGACGCGCTTGAAACTATAATGATGTGCTTAAAGCCGTGGCTTGGAAGTTTGCCAACTGACGGGATAACACAGACCGCGTGGTCAGCCCAATGTGTGTTTTGTGTGGAGTGGCTGACTGGCGGACTGAGAGTCAGGCTGCAATAGCTTCTTCTTAATGTGGCCTTTATGGTACTCCCACTCCGTGGGATCCGAGTCAGGTGTGGTGGTACACCCAGGAGCGGCTCCGGCCGCGCCAGCCACCTGCACCCTCTCCCATTTCCGGTCTTCTTGAGTCTGTCTTGACACCGGGCTCAGGTGAGGGAGGAGGAGAGAGTGCGGTTGCTGCAGCGCAAGGCTACTATCACTTAAAACTAATGCACGCGCAAGTCACCGTCCCTGCACCACCTGGTGTGGAGCATATGGTGGACCTCATCGAAATCTACGGTCGAACTGTCAGTAGTAGAAGTAGTAGTAGTATTATTATTATTATTATTATTATTATTATTAGTAGTAGTTGTAATAGTAGTAGTAGTAGTAATAGTAGTAGTAGAAGTAGTAGCAGTAGTATTAGTATTATTCTTAGTGGTAGTATTAGTAGTAGTATTCATGGTGGTAGAGTAGTAGTAGTATTAGTAGTAGTAGTAGTAGTAGTTTTAGTTGTAGTGGTAGTTTTACTATTAGTAGTGGTAGTAGTAGCAACAGTAGTAGTGGTAGTAGTAGTAGTAGTAGTAGTAGTGGTAGTAGTAGTAGTAGTAGTAGTAGTAGTAGTAGTAGTAGTAGTAGTAGTAGTAGTAGCAGTAGTATAACTATCAGTAGTGGTAGTAGTAGTAGTAGCAGCAGTAGTTGTAGTAGTAGTAGTAGTAGTTCTGCCCCTTCTACTGGCGGTTGTGGTGGTGTTGGCGTGTATTGTTGTTCATTTATATCTGGGTACTGACATATAGGGTGTTCGTGGAGTGCACAACCATAGACAGCCCAGAACTAGAAGGGAAATTTAGCGCTTTGGCATCGGAAAAATCTTATCCGTACCGCGATAACTTAAACAACGAGATGAAGGTAGTGGAGTTCGGTGACTTAGGTGTTAAGAAATCTACCCATTCCATTATCTCGATAACTGAGGAAAGACGTTTTACTGGAAGCATTTGTTCGCATGTTATGGGAATCAGAAGCTTTACCTTTTCCAAGGCCTTGCATTTCTTTCGTAGCGACTCGGTTAAGATCCTGTTAAGGGTTCACGTTCGGGGTAGGGTTAAGTTTGGCGTTAGGGTACAACTTATTGTTACGGTTAAAATTGTTGTTAGAGTTTAACTTAGGGTCCATCTTGGAGTTCACATTAGTGCCGGGGTTATTGTCAGCGATAGGAGACAGGAATATTTACCCTTCCTAGAACTTAACGCAAGACCCCGTGTATCATTGGGGGGAGCTCCTTTTTCCATATCTATCACCCTCAATAGACGTGCGCTGACTTCTGGCAGCTGCGATATGCGCCGTATTCTCCTGTCAAATGTGCCACAACCACAGCAGCACTCTTATGTCCAATCGCAGTATCGGATTCTAAGATGCAAATTGTAAGTTCAGTCAGCAGTCAGGAGAGACTGGTGCACGCCATCTGTGATGCTGGCCTGTCAATCTAATGACTTGGCATCAATCCCTTGGGTGTGTCGTTCATTAGCACGTCTTCTGTTGCATGGACTCGCAATATCGTGTGTTTTTATTTGCACCTCTATTGGTCACTGTGAGCCTCTTTGATCTATGATCCCTCGTGTTTGCTGCCTTAACCCACCCCCACCCCTTTCCTTTTGCCTACTCATCTTGCCACCCGGCGATTTCCGCAAAATCTACGATTCTTTCGTCGTTTATTTCATTTTTCCGCGCTCAGTACCACCTCATTAAAACAACAATAGTTATTCAACCTGCATTTTTGAACTTTTAACACCCCGCTTTTGCCCACAGGCTGTTCGTGACAGTCCTCTGCAATGTTTGCGATGCACACACCCAACAGGTGCCGATGGCACATCTGACAGCATGGAGGGGACATCCTCGGTCGCTTTGGATTCCTTTTCCAGTCGTGCACGGTTGAGTGCGCACCATCATTCCCACCAACATCAGCACCAGCAACTCAACAGCGGCAACAGTCAGGCATCTGCACTGACCCTCACTACCGCCACTGGGGGCTATCCACCGCCCCCAGGATGTACTAGTCTCTTCCTTCTTGTCTTCAATTCCGACAGCCTGGATCTGTTGCGGTTGCTACGTTTCGATCGACCCATCTGCCCTCTGCACACCTGTCCCACCAACTATGTGCCCACAATGAGTCGATGTGGTTCCCGAATTGCGGTCGTTACTATGGTTACGGCGGTGGCAGCGGGAGGAACGTCGGGTGGAACGCATGCCAGGACCCTGGTGACCTTACGCGGTGGCAACAGCCAAGGTAGATCAGCCAAGACAGGACGGAAAATCACTTTTTCCAGCCATGCCAGCCTGACTGCGGCCACATCAGGCGAATTCGCCGGCGTTGATTTTGCCACACCACGCCGGCGTGCTGCAGACGGCCGGACGAATCAGGTTAGTGTATTTTCCCCTGTCTACACACACATATACAAAAATGTCATAAATACAAGTATGGCTATGATTCTATCATGCTTCCAATGTGGGTACTTGCTGACAGAATGCTCAATTATAGAGCTTTATGCAGCATAACGCCCAACGAGCGAAGAACGCGGGTTAGAGGCTCAAACGAGGGAAATAGCCTGGGCTTGATTAAGACTGGCTTACGACGCTAATAAGTCAGAAATGATCATCCTAGTCTCCGTTTGCTTATTTCGGTGCGCCCTTTTTTTCCCCATACTCTCCCCACCAGTAGCAGCAATTACAATTCTCTGGTGATGCAAGCGAGAATGTTTCCGAAACGTCAGTTCGAATGCAATCCAGTTCACGAACTCGTCTGCTCTTCTTCGGGAGATGATGAACACAATAAGGTATCTAAACCTCGAATCTGTGCGCATCTGGTTGTCACCAACAGAAAGCCGACAGGCAGATATAATGGGATCGAATAAGATCCTTATCGCTAACGTGAGGGTGACGTGCTTTCTGGACTTGTGTATATACTTCACCTCATAAGGCCAATGGAGTACTGATGAGTGGTAACTACTGTGCAACAGCTGTCTGCGTCTGGCCTGTTGCACCCTTCCCATGCTATCTAAGTATTGTATGTCGCAGGGATCCTAGGACACAACGTTGGTTGTCGCCAGTAGCAAGCTGGCGGGTAGACAGAATGCGATCGAGCAAGATCGTAATCACAGCAGTGAGCGTGGTGCGCTTTCTGGACCGGTGTATGATAGATGAGCGAGTCCCATAACCGATCAGTGAGCGCCCATAAACCATACGCCTATCTGCATGGGTTACTAGTCACAAAGCGACTGCCTGTGAGGGCTCTAGATTGAGCCCAAATGGGTGAGCATGCCATACAACCCAATCAGTGAACGTCATTCCAACATATTAATTGTTTCCGACCACAATCGATAGAACGCTGCTCAGCACGCTATAAGTTCTCCTCTGGCTATCAAACAAGAGCTGGTGAGGCTTCAGGACGTCAGGTTTCCAGAAGAGGAGTGGTGACAGCTGTTTGGTTGGAACGTGCAGGGTAAAAGTTTTTATTTGCAATTAGAACGAAATTGTAGGCTGCGCTCTAACGCACAAACTTCTGTGGTAATTGATTTAAACGTTTTCAAGAGAAGCCTCGACTCGCGTTCTGAAGGAAACGAGGACCTGGAGGCAAGGTGAAATAATTAGGCTTCAAGTAAACTCACTGAAAAACGAATAATATGTTCCGATGATGATAATGGTGGTGGTGGTGATGATGAGTAGGAGGAGGAGGAAGAAGAATAAATTATTTTTTTTCTGATAGGAACTATTCAGAGTTTAATGAAGGGTATACAGATATTATTGAATTAAATACCTTTACATATCTTTGCGGCAAGTGGGACCTATAAGTGACCCAAACTACACTACATAAAGTGCATCCGAGAATAGGTCATAAAAGTCGCGCGTGTAGAGGCGGTAAATGATTATGTGCGGATGCTATATCTGACTGCGGTGGGGGATGGGGGATGGAGGGATGGGGGCGCGGCGTGGCTACACCAAAGATTCTTGGTTGAAGAATATTGCCGACAAAGACAAGAGAGACTGGAATGGCTATTTCTGGCTAAGTAGCAGTCATCAGCCGGTCATATCCAGCTCCAGGCGGGGTATCAACCGCGGATCGAATCCGTGACCCATTGATCGGATGCCCAACGCTCTAACCATTGAGCCACGGACACGGGCAATATTCGTCTACTTATTCTACTACTAGCAGTTGTGCGGCTGTTGGTGGGGCTTGAGAGTGAGTCTCAAGGCAGAGCGAAACGAGTGAGTTCCGTTTGCGATCGGTGAGCGTTCATCAATGAATGCAAGATGTTTGTTTATTCGTCGATTATGAGAGGTTTCAAGACCTCCTCCAGCCATATCAGACCCTACACCGCTAGGTTTAGCAATGTGATGGGGCTCTGCGACTGGCGTCTGCCACGAGGATACAAGGCAAGCCTCGGTAGATTCCACCTCTGGTTTTTGGTTTGCCTGGTATTTTTAACTTGGCTTTCAGACATCTTCTAAAATCTAGGTCACGGAAACTGGTTTCGTTTTCCTAATGTTCGGCTCTTTTACGACAAAGGACGTTCATAGGAGGTGTGCGCCGTCCAAAATATAAATACGTCCACCTGGAACGAAGGACAGGTAACTGAGGCTGGTATTTTTTATTTATGCTCTTTCAGACATGCACGTGGAGTTACATCCGAGAGTCTTAACACTTCATTCTTCGGTGGGTGGAGGCTCACTGATTGGTTATAGGACTCACTCGTCCCGTTCTGTCTTTTGGCGTTACCGATCGCTTAACCTCTAGCCCCCGCCCCCTCATATTCCCGATCGCAACAGGCATGACAACGAGCCCTTTGTGCTGTGAGTGAGAGCGTTGGGCCGGTCGCCAGCTCGAACCGTGAACGGGGCAATAGCTGCAGTTGGTTATGACTGCTGTCGATGGCTAATAAGCCAGAAATGACAATTCCATTCTCCCTTGTCCTTGACCGTAATTTTTACCCGCCTGTAATAATACTAGGCCTTTTGCGGCTCGAGAGGGAGCCCCAAGGCAGAACGGGACATATGAGTCCCGTAACCCCTCAGTGAGCACTTACCAATAAATGTCAATATTTCTGCTCTAAACTGGCAAGACTGCGGGATCTTGGTGCAGTCAGTTAGAGCTTTAGACTTCTAATCAATAGCCTCGGGTAGTACATCACTTAGGGTGAAGTATGGTTGGCTAATAACGGCTACTGAACCAGAAATGGCCATTCGTTATCCGTTGTCAAGACTTGACTCATTGCACGGGTTACCCGGAAAGACAGGTTCCCTAATAGCTTAGCCGCTGGCACTTCAACAGGTGGGGGATAGTGCTAAGGCCTTCAGTGAGGTGAGCTGCAAAATAAGCAGACTCTCATGTCCGATGACTAAGCAGGCGCAGACCAGCATCGATAGTGCTATCAGGGCGAGGAAGGCTGAGGTCTGGTACGCCGACTGCCATATAAAATGCCGAAAATCCCTACGACGGCACTGTGACCTTGTGACAGGGAACCGCCATTAAATAAGTTTGATTGCCACCGCTGCCTTGTGGCTAGATTCTTAAACCAAAGCGCAGGTAGTTGGGGACCCGCCTGCAGTCAAAATCTCCAAGAAAATCCATCTCAGAAAGCAGGCTGGAAGACTGACCTTGAAAATTCAAGAACTTGTATTTTCAGTTTATAAAAGTGGCATCCATTCTTCCAATAACATTAAGACATGCCTTCTCTCTTGGTGGTGGTGGTGGTCGTCGTCGTCGATGTCGTGGTGGTGTTGGTGGAGTTTCTGTAAGACTACTAACTTCCCCAAATAGCTGCTTGTGCATTGGATTGACAGGAGGCGAGCATTTCAGTAGTTTATGTCAGAAAGATTCTTTGTTTACTAGGTCTCCTTTGGAGCGTTTATTTCGCGTCCTTACCGCAGACTGTTTTATATTTTTATCCGAAGGAAGAAACAGCCTGCTGACATGCACTGAAGGTATTTAAATTCCAATTGTTATCGCTTTTTAAAGGGAACCATCCATATTATATTTATCTCGAGAGCAAGAAACAAATTCACGTTTACAAGCAAATCGTAGGACAATTCTGAAACTTTCGTACATATTTTGAATTTCCGGCTCAAACTTCAGGCAAAAGCACCTTGTTAAATTAGAATACGCATGGTTTGATGCCTCCAACCTACCGTAGATGTGCTATCTTATGAAATACTAACAGAAAATCGAAAATGTGTTTTTGATAAGAAGAGTTTCCTTAACTATGGTAATAAGGATTAAGTAGCTTGCAGAATAATCCCAAAATATTCCAGTCAAGGCATCTGCAGTCTTCAAAATATTACTTATTACGTAGCCTGATGTTTCCCTATTGATTGTTGGGGACCGTATAATATAAGGTATAATTTCTTGAAACCCTGCGCAAAATATGCTTTAATGTACTAATTCGCGGCAAATTACGTCTTGGTTTAATTTTTTTACTTGAGGAAAGGCTTTTTTTCGGTTTCAACAAGTTGATAATCAGGATATTTTATAAAGGCTCATTAGAAAATGCTGCAAATTTCCTTAGCCCTATGTGATTTTTTCTTAATAAAAGTACCAACATTTAGGCTTTTTTTCCACGGAAAACATACAGTTTTTAATTTTGGAAGCCCTTAAACGTCTGATGTAAAGACAGATCGTTTTCCGAATTATCCGGAAATTCAAAATGACGTTTTAAAACCAATCGACAGACTACCTTCAAATTTACTACTTGAAGAAAGGGTAGGTTGTTACCCATTGCGCAAAAGAAGCATTCATTTATGAATGTTATTTTATAAAATATGGTTGAAGTTTAAAAAAGCGTTTAAAATCAATGTAACACGTTCGTACTACGTAATTGGTCATTTTTAGTCGTCTTAGGTATTTTTCATTTTTCTTTTTTTTCATTTAAGTCATTCTTAAAATAAGTCATTTTTTAAGTCATTTTTAATAAGTCATTTTTAAAAAAGTCAATTAGTCATTTTGTTTCAGGCAACCGGGAAGAATCTTGTTAAAAAGCCGGCATTTCAACGTAATTAAAATATACAGGGAGTATTCGACACGATAGTTCGTATAACAAACCTATTTAAGCTATCTTTTCTAATCGAGAAAACATAAATTTCAACTTCGGTTAATATTTCATGGGAAAGCACGCTTGTACCGTACTAACTGTGTATATCCGCTTTGACATACAATGAACAAGAAATGGAATAACTAATCTGACCTGAATCTTTGCATTTGTTATGGGACGCGCGGATGGATTACAGCCGGTCTGTCTTTCCGTGCATCTGCAACGTAGCCCGTTGTGAGGAATAATTTTGTATCTGAGGCTTTCGGGTCTTCCAGTACTACTTCGTAACGTTTTTTTCATCGATAACCGCCAGTAGCACGTGTTCAGCCAATCCTTTTCAAACTGTTGCCTACTTCGAAGAGCAGAGCGCACTTCAACTTGGCTAAGTACTTGCGCGTTCGTTTATGCCTTCCAGGCCGTGCAAAGTTGGACTGACCAGGGCAGTCGTCGGGACCACTACTGGAACGAGGCGACCATCCGAAACTCCCTCACCGAGGAGTACAGTCACCAGCTGCAGTTGCATCACCACAACCACCACCAGCACCATCACCAGCAGTCCCAGCACAGCCAGAGTGCATTCACTCGACGTGTAACTGTGTCCTCCTGTGTTGCCGGAGACGCCACCATCATCGCCAACACCCACCTTACTCAGTCAGTCCCCAACGCCACCACCGTCGAATTCGGTTTTGGTGGTGTTGGCCAACCCTGGCGACGCACCGATGCTGTGCTTGTGTACCAACTGGAACCACCGCCAACATTGCAGGCTATTGTGCGAGAAAAGATTGTACAGGCAAGTTTTTTGTCAAGGCCATTGGGCTTTGCAGAGCTTATTTCGCGTTCATTGTGCCTATCATTTTCCGTGCTCTTGTTCGGTTTGCATCACCTGAAGCGCCCCTTCTCCTTCTTTCTCGTTTTGTTTTCTTCTTCTTCCTCTTCTCATTCTTTGCCCCCCAAGCTCGCACTATTCTGACTACTACCTCTGTCCCTTTCCCTCATCGTCTAAGCCCTTCTTCTGGCCCCCGCTAATCTTTCGTATTTACGTTGTTCGCCTTGATTTCATCCTTACGAAACCGTCCCATCAGTCTTATCTGCTTTTTGATCTTATGTCCTCCAAATTTTGCCTTACTTTAATGCTTTCCGTGTCATCCCACGCAAACAGAAACCTACCAGCCGGTTTACTGGTCGTGCTAGATTTTTGGTTTAAACAGGACGTTCTTGCAGGTTAAATTTGCTGCATCAGAAGCTGTCGCCCTCTCCACCTGAGCTCACTCTGGACGACAGAAAATCCGGGGGGATGTGGTCTACCCAATAGCCTATCAACGAGCTATTCAGCGACCCCCAAGTTGCCTGATTATAGAATGACCTTTACTGAGGGTTGTTCATAGGCTGAGCAAGCCTTTGGGTAGGACGGAAAATGACGCATGGACCATGTAGTGGCAATGCCTTGAAACGCGACTGTACAATGATCAGGGAAGCTGGTTATCTATCAGGTAAAATGTCGAAGCAGTATAGTCACTGCACGGATTCTGTTGTCATTCAATGAAAATGTACCCCAAGGCTATTATAACCCTAGCACCTTTAGCTGATTCGTTCCACAGGCAGACCGTCCGACGCACCTCACACTAGCCAACTGTTCGGTTTGCCTTTGAAGAACCTATTGACTGTGTTACGTTCGATAAGGTGAGCAACAAGAGAATTTTTGCATCACATCAAGGTAAGATTGAAACTACACGGAGATCAAAGTTGCTTATTCTGATTGACCAGACACCTTTTTACCCAAGGTGCCATGGGATGCTTAGCGTCGGCTTTAAGGGATAGCCTACCGTTCTTTTATGTTTGGACTTTTTCAAACGCCCTTAAAATAAAATGCAAATGCTCGCCTTAGACAAATATTGACAAGCTTCTGGAGATATTGTGTGAAAATGTCAGTACTTAACTGACTCAGGAAGTATTGATCATTCCGCAGTTCACAAATTATGTCTTTTTAGTGCTATTCTGTGCGGTTATTTTGGCTCATTATTGTTCCTTACACTAAATGCAATAGTACTATGTCGATAATGCATAGTAATACTTGGTATGTCAAGCTATAAACCACGTAAAATAAGTATACATGGCAAAAGGTGAAGGAGTAGCGCATTTTTCCAGCCAAAAATGCACATAAGCGTAGCAATCCTAAAAGTTGGCGGCACTGAAGCACTAAATTTACGTTGTAGACAGCAAACCATCGCAGGTGGTAGTATACGGGTGTGAGCCATCTAGTAATGTGGGATTGAAGGAGACCAAGTGTGTTGTTTCCTGATGGGGCCGAGGATCGCTGGGGATCCCGACTACTGCGATGGCCTTTTGCTAGAATTGATACGGGTAAAATACGTAAGCCAAATAGTCATCTAGACGTGTTTCGGGGCACGTTGCTAAACAGATAAATGGGCAAATATAATAAAAGAACCTAGCCAGGACGTGGAAAAATAAACTTTAACTGAAACACGATTGCTAAAACAAACACAGGAAGCATCCCAATGAAGCCCGCCGAATAGGGAACGTTTAAAAGATAAAATTAACTAGCACAAAGCAGACAAAATTCTCTTAAAATATAAGAATGGACCATATATCTTTTGAGCAATCTGAGACTGCAAGGGCAAGAAGAGGGTTTTTTAATCAGAAAGCCAATTTTTACGTCTGTGGGCTGACTTGAGTGGAACACTAGAAAGCATATGGAATAAACCCCTTATATGTCAAGGAAAAACATTTCTCGTATGCTTGCGTTTGGTCTTAGCGTTAGAGGATTTAATCTGTCCTTATGGGCAACCATCTTTACTGCCTAATAATTTTATGCCTATTAAAGATTTTAGTCAAAATTTCTTTCGTTTAAATGCCAACCGAAGAGATCTGGTGGAAATGTTCACAAATGAAACAAAGGTCTTCTTTGGGTATAATTTTGCAATTCCAACCCTCACTCTCCCGTTGTTAGCCATCACAATAAGTAAGTAAAACGGAGAGTTGACCTCTGAACTGCATGGCCATTAGTTCAAGTCTCAATTGAAGGATTCGAATTCAGGAGATACTGGGTAAAACATGCACGTTTAATGCAAATTCCTCTATCTGCCTACCGAAGAGTAAATCAAAGGTATTGTAATCAGTGTGTTACTACCACCTCTGTACATTTTGCATTTCATCAGCCTCTATTTTTTATGTCGCCGAACAGTACTTCCCAGATTCCATGCTTGACCAACTTGGTCTACCGCCGAGCATTGTGACCTTCCTGCGCTTCAAACCGTCCTTCGCCTGTTCGGGGTCCTGTCTGTCGCGCTCAGAAAGCTCCACGCTGACAATGCGCAGTACCAGTTTGGATCTCCTCTAGAGTGCTACCTGCTGCTGGCCCTTTCACCCGCCCCTTCTTCTCCACATCCCTCACCTGCCACTTCCGGTACGATTGCTCTGCTCTTCCTCCTAGGCATCTTATTCGCTCTTTCCACTCAGCATCCTTTGGCCCCAAACTCCCTTCTCGAAGTTAAAATTCGGTAGGCACTCGTAAAACTGCCACGGTGAAAGTAACGGAGGGAAATTCCGAACCAGATTAAGTATGTTCCCGCGTCTCTTAAATGTTACTCTTTATCTTTCGGTTCTCCCCTTGTCCTTCAGCACTCCAGCATTTGACCTGTGAGGCGTCCGGACCACTCAAAGTAAACAATCACACGAGTTTTTTTAGGCTGACTGCTTTTGTTCTCCTGCCTCCATGCTCAGATCACCTGTCCCCCCTTCACACTTCCTCCTGTTCCCGGTCACTGCCATCTCTGACTGGTGCACCACTGTGTTACATCAGATGGCCTGAGAGCAATTTCTTTTTCTCTTGTCACACGATGTCAAGGCGTATACGTTTGGGCCTAGTGTAACTCGCTACCTGTCCCCACCTTTTAACTCAAGTGTTTACTATGAACATCCTTTATATCCTCATATTTATTTGACCACCAGATATCATGTGATCGTTGTTATCTGCCCAAAACTTGTGTGTCATGTGTCTTTTTTCTCGAATTTTTTTTTATTTCAGTTATTTTGACCTTTTCAAATAGACGGGACTCCTCGTTTGTTCTTCTAACTTCATTTTGACCGTGGTTTTCTGCAATAGGAGCGTGCTAACATCAGCCTTGTAATTTGTGGTTTTTTAGTTGGGTCGGGACTCTGGAGCGCACTATTGGGATTGTAAAGTCAGCTTCCCTAGCTCAGTTGACAATTTGTGAACGGAAATTTTTGCACAAATTAACTGATTTCTTCTTAATTTTAGAGATTCGTGTTTGAATCCAACTGGGTATAAACTCGTTCTTTGATCGCTTAAGCACTTTACACAGAAGCAGACCTAAGCCATGCGTCCATCGGTCGTAATATGGTAACGTGGTGGACTTAAGATAGTAAGAAATCCCACCGGGCATAGTCCCGTCCACAATGAGGAGTCAAACGGGGCTAAAGAGGGCCACGGCCCCGCCCAATAAGTTGTTACTTTTTTGATTTAAGCGCAACTTATAAATAAGCCTGCAAGTTGCTGCAGTAAAGATAACACGGATACCTGTGTCGCGTATATCCTCCTGCATTATGAATCTTACAAGTAAATTTCTTCCCCTGCTTCCATTTCAGAGGACTGTTTTGGACTGTGCCACCTGTTAAATTGCTCAGATAAGCCTGTCTATAGCAATATGTTTGGTGTGCTGGCAACATTCAACCCCGGTGAAAGTTATTTGTTTGGATTTTAGTTGCCTATTTTTTTTCCTTTTCTCAGGGGAAACTGACTCATGAAATCCTCGATTTTCAGAAAGTTAGTTGCCGGTCTGCTGCTTGTCAATATTTATGGGAAATTTTGACCTTACCATAACAACTTAAGGATCTGGAGAAAAGTGGTTAATCCAACCTCACAAGATTATTTGGCCGTTTTTTCCAATTTCACGTGGATGGTGGATTAAGTCGTTAAGTCCGCGAATAAACTAAAGCTGCGGTCTGGTAGCCGACTCACCGTACGAGTTTGCCTGATAACTTCCTACTTCCATTGAAGATATTTTCGGTAGGCTCAGCAGGTGATTTAGTAGTAACAGTGTGATTTAAATCGAAAATCAATTGTTGCAATATATTTTGTTGTTTTTCTGCATCAATCTGAATATAAGTGGTGGATCAGACAGTATAAGGACAACCATGGCGGTCAAGTCAATGTCAAAAGTGTGTCCTATAATTCTTGCATCGAAAATGAGCTCAGGATCGAAATCCAGGAAGCAAGATGCTGTAGGTCAACTAAAACCGACAAAGCATTAAATTCTTGCTGCAAATGAGGATAAAAGCAAGAAAACTGGTATGATGTGAAACAGTGGCCAAGATATGCATCATGTGTGAAAACTTTCAGAAATCTCCGGATGTGATAGCAGTGACCGAAACCTGGATGTCCAGCAGTATTCCAGATAGCGAAATAACATTTTCTGGATACCAAAATATATCGGAGGGACAGAGAAAACCGACAGGATGGTGAAATAATTGTGTATGTGAAAGAAGTCCTTATAGTGTTTGACAAGACGACCAAGTTTGCATGTGTGGTGGACCATCAAGACTCATGGTTCCTCATGTTATAATATCCTCACTGTATATCGGTCACCTTGGACAGACCGAGTCGCAGATGCCCATTTCTTGTAACAATTGGAGATTTTCTTTAGTCGGCTCTATGCCATGATTATGGGCAGCTTCAACGCACCCGTAATTTACTGGAGCACTGTTCAATCGTCATGTCCGAAATCAACTTTTGCGTATGGTTTTCTGCACAAAACCTTGAAGGCACTCCTCACACATTATGTCCTGTTCCCAACCACAACATGTGAAAGACAAAGAGCTAACTTTCTTGACTTGGTTTTTACTAAGACATTTGGCAGCATCGACGAGATCATTTACGTGCACTCGCTCGGTCGAAGTTATCATGCAGTGTTTATGTGGGACTTCTCCTTGTTCTCCTTTTTGCCTATAAAAGATGAAAGAAAGCGAAACGTTTTGCGAAGTAATTTTTACGAGATGCGAGCAGAGTTAACCGATCTCGACTGGACATCCATGTTTGCGGGCACTATGAATGAAGATTGGCAGTGGTTCTGGTATGCGCTTCTGCAGCTCATCGACAACCACTGCCCACTGATGAGTATCCATCAGAACAAGCGTCCTGGGTGGCAAGAGAGCAACCTGAAAATGGAAATAAACAGGAAGCATAAATAGTGGTGAAAATACGACGAACCTAAACAAGTCGTGTATTTTAACATGTATAAACACAGAAAAACGAACCTAGAAACCTAATTCTTAAAACGCTCGGAGATTCGAGAAGGATTTGCTGCAAAAGGCGAGGCAAAATTCAAAGTTTTTCTTTAGTGATCTCCGCAGATGCGCAAGGAAACGTTATTGAATTCCGAGGATAAAGACTACCACCGGCATCGAACATGCTGAAAAAAAGGGAAAATCCATGTTCTTTTCACTGTTCTTAAGCTCCGTCTACACCAATGACCAAAGGTTCCTACGTCCCTCCGTGGAGGATCTGCCGACTCCGAGCAGTAGCCACATTCTGTTTTCAGAAGTAAGGATCCAAATTAAATTAAAGGAACTAACCGTTTTGGAATATTCAGGACCATAGGAGATTCCGCCCAAGCTTTTCAAAGAAATCGCAGGTGAATTTTCTGTGCCTCTGTCAGTTCTCTGTCAAGGTTCCTTTGACTCTGGAACACTACCTTTGGACTGGAAGCTGGCTTATATAACTCCCCTTCACAAAAGCTGTTGCCGGGCGTTACCTGACATGCATCCTAGGCAAGGTTACGAAGAGAATCTTTAAAAGGGAGAGAGGTAGGCTTTATTCTAACGGTGTAATTCCAAAATTTTCAGCAAAAAATGTCCTCCATTCACCGTGAATACGATTGGACACAGAAGTGACAAAAAACTGGTAGATCACGAATGAATGGCCGTAGACTGCAATTATCGACATCATGAAGAATTGTCCTTGGATGACTCGTAAAATGTACAGCAAAGTGGACTTCCTTCCAAACGGTGCCAGCTTCGTTCGCTGATGACCTCGTTGTTGTAGTTCAAATAAACAAAGATGACTAACAATCGGTATAAAGTGGGTGAAATAGGCCAACTGATTTACAATTAAGAACATTTACGTACGAATGAAGACTAGAAACAATGGCTAGTCAATTTCAAAACTAAGCTAAAAAGAGCGAATTGTTACAAGTCCTAGGGACTCATGCTTTGTTATCAAACTGTCAACACGGGTTCCTCAAAGGAAGATCCAGCACGACTACTTAACAAGGCCTTTTTATTTCTTCCATTTGCTCTAAAAGTTAAAGCATCGTCGTTTCTTTTCGGTAAACGTCATTTTAATATGGAATAAACTTCCCCAGAATATAAAAATCCTGCAAAGTTGTCTTTTGTTTAAGAAAACTATTACTTGATTTTTTTGCATTCAGAACAGCTTCTACAAATTCTGGGTGCCAACACGTTACAATCTCTTTTCTAATTCGACGGAGAGCGCGGCATCTGAGCCCGATCCCGGGTCTTACCTTGAAGGCTATGGCACCGTCTCTGCAGCCAGCACCCGGTGACTTCTTCGGCAGACAGCGAGCAACCGTCCACGGATGCACTATTGCCTGGAGCAAAATTCCGGTTCCTGAAAATAGACAGAGAGACCGCAAACAAAGTGCACTTGCGTTAGCCCTTCCCCGATCTAAACTGCTACCATCCCACATACAGCAGTTTTTTCTCCTAAATAACATAAAGATACAAAAAAATCTAAAAATGATATATATTTTGGAGATTTGTTCACTGCCAGCCTGATCCCCACTGCCAATTTCGTCTGATAATGCCTGTTGACCGGCATTTAATACATTTATTATTATTATAAGGCTGTTGTACAAACTAGAATGGAAAGGAATCAGGAGTAACTTCCGCAAATGAATAAAGAACTTCCTCGTGGGTCGGCGACAGGTTTTTGTATCTGCCATGAGAGGTCAGTATCTGCTTTGGTCAAGAGTGTGGTTCCCCAGGGTTCAGTATTTGGGACAATTCGGTTCCTAATATGCGCGGACCATTTTGTTTGACATCTGGACTGTGAAGCAGCAATTTTTGGTAATTAAATTGAAATCTGGAGTGTAATTTGGAGCTCTGCTGACGAAGATAGATTGCAGACCAACATAAACTGATTGGCGGAATGGTCGAGTCATCAACTTTCGCGGTTCAACGTCGATAAATGTACTTCGCTTAGGCAACAAATCCGGATCCGCCGACGGTAGAAGCTTCTTTCACAACAGTACAGCCTTACATGACGCGGAAAGCCAAAAAAACCTTAGTTTGCTGATGACCACCACCTTAAAACCGTCCTTTCACTGCTCGAGAGTGGCGAAAGAGCGCAATTGTTTTGTTGCACGCCGTCAGATGAGGCTTCTTGGATTTCAATGTAGATAAATTCGCTGAGATTTTTGGCAAATTAGTTAGGCCGCATTTGGAATGTGCTGCACAAGCCTGGAGAGCCTGGACAGTTCAAGATCACAACTGTTTTGAAAGCATACAAACGATAGCCACCAAAATGGTTAGGAAAGAAAGCTGCTTGCCTTATCCAACCCGCCTAATAAGTATTCATCTGTTCCCTTTTAGCTATAAACATATGTGCGGGGATCTCCTACAGACGTTCCACCTTTTGGAGGGATTGGATTGCTGCCTGGCACTTGCGGACATCTTTGAAGTTGCAACCGCAAACCATTTCGGGGCCACCCATTAAAACTGCGCACTCTGCAGGCCAGAATGGATGCGCGCAGGTTCTCCTTCTCTGTCAGAGTGGTTAAACTATGGAATGCCCTCCCTGCAGATCTTGTGATATCACCATCGCTGGAAAGTTTTTAATGTGAACCTTGACCAATTTATGTTCCAAAATGAGCTGGGCGATGAGGGATTTAACTTAACCCTCGAGACTGACACCCCAGTTGTCATATTTCCTAATCGTCTTTGCATTATTGCAACCTGCATGGTTTCTATGAGCACCAGAATTACGTTCACGTTACAAATAGGGTACTAAAATTTCATGCCTTTTCCCCTCAATAAATTGATTTGAATTGAATTGAATCAATCAATCAACCTTTTTCTTAGTTACCGGTGACATTAAGACGCATTCTGTTCTACGTCGTTTGATAACTTTCGGCTGATTTCCATTATTCCAGCAGCTTCAAAAATCCTGGAGACTATTAGTAAAGACAATATTGTGTAATATAACAGATAATAATTGACTTTTTGTGTCCCAGCACGCATTCTTACAAAGTTTGATCTTTCTCTGGTAATGTTTTCTCAACCACAGGACCAGAGCTTCCTCGTAAGGCCAGTTGTACCCATCTGTAAAGGACTGGACATTCCGCCTGCCCGTGTTAGGCCAATTCACAACTTTCAGACATTATTAAAAGATTCATTGGGAAGTTTACAGATGGATCCTGAAGTTTCCATTGCAATTTCTTTGTTCGGGTTAAAGGAAAGTGTGGGATAAAAGGAAACTCAGCGTATTATTTCTGCATGATTTGTGGAATCGTATCAAAATTCCCTTCAGACAATTACGCTAACAAGCTGCAGGAAAGGCTGGATTGTTATTAAAATAAACATAACGAAACAAATCCTGATCACTTGTCCTCTGCAGCACAATTCAAATACTTCCGGTTCAAAAATCAAAAAAGGAACTCAACAGTATCAGTATATTAGACGGATATGATGCTGAGTTATCTTTGAATTCCCTATTTTGACATGCGTATTGTGGTATCAAAAAATAGTATCTTGGTTTGTTGGCGAGGCCAATTGATATGAGCCATCGGGGTGGAACATAGTTGTTAAAGAGCTGACTGTGAAAAAAACGCCCTGTGATTTTTAAGAGAGGAAAACTATCGCCCTTGGGGGATGTTCAGCGGGGGTCATCGCGGAGGTCACCTGGATCATCCCTGAAGTGCGGAAGATGCGGCCAGACACTCCCTTGCTGATTGCAGAGTCCGCCGACAGGTTACAAAAGCAGAAATATCCACCCAGATCGTCCTCGGTCCGCTGCGGTTTGAACCAAGGGAGAACGTTTAGAGACCGCATGGACTATGGCTACCAGGTTTGGCTGATGCAACCCCTCACGGTGTCACCACGATGTGCAGATAGTTAAGCAGGGAAGACCTCGGGGACTAAGCATTGGAATTATGGGCAGAGAACGTGAGTCCTATGGTGAAAATAATATAAAAAGAGTTATTACTCAAATATAGAAAGTAGTATTCTAAATATTTTATTTTTATACCGTCGCCCTTGTAGTTTTTATTTCGTATTGCACCAGGCACTGTTATATCGATCCAAGTTTCACATAAAACCCTCTAGGGATTCCGACATAATGACATCCAGAGGAAGGTTATTCCAAGCTTCGACCACACTTTTGGAGAAAAAGTACTTCAGGATGTCCAGCCTAGCCCCAGTCACACGTAATTCAAGAGGAGGACCTCTCAATTTTGTTGTTGTTGCTAACTTGAAGAAATCACCTGAGATAAGACAGCAGTCCTGCACGCGTTATATGCGGAATGTTAGTATCAGGTCTCCCCGAAGCTGTCTATAGCGCAAGGGCAAGAGATTGAAATTAGACTGTCGTGTTCCATAAGGCTGTGAACCCTGTCCAAGGACAAGTTTGGTTGCTCACCTTTGGACCTTCTCGAGAATTTTACTGTTTTTTCCTGCCCAAGTTTCAAAGCTTGGATAGCAGACTCCAACTGCGGCCACACGAAGGTTCCGAAGACTTTGGTTAAGCAGTCGCCATTGAAGGCTAAAAAAGTTCATTTAACAAAGTATAGAATTGATATGGCTGACTTCACGACATTTACGCAAGGCTGGGAGGGTTTAAGCAAAGGCGTGATCCAGATTCCCAGGTCCTTGTGGGCATGCACTTCTTTCAATTTTCTTATTTATGTATAATGTATACAAATACCAATACAAATGTACAATTACTTAATAATGTCGACAGAACTTGTCCTGTTTGGTCAACAGTAAGCGATGTTTTGAAATTAATACGTGAACTAGAAAATAGGCAGTTAAAAAAATCCTACCCTGAAAATGGAGGCAGAGTTCAATAGGCCTCCGTTTTCGAATAGAGGGTAGGAGAAAAAAAATGCTTAGGAAAATAAGGTAAGAGGGTAGAGTAGGCTAATACTGCAGTAGCATTTCAGCATGAGATAATGAAACGTCGATATGATTCTTTCTTGATCACTTAAGCGCATGAAAGCAAAAATCTCGCGAAAAGGTGTCAATGAACTTGAGGCCTCAGCATCTTAGGATCCATAATTGAATTCTGATGATGGTACGTATCCTACAAAACGGTAGCATTTAAGACAGTGTACGTCCGGATGTGTACGTCCGAATGACTTCATCTTATGAATGAAGGGTGATATAAGGAGACATCATGGTTCCTGGTGGACTCGAAATATAGAAAAAATATTTTCCTGAAGGTCAATTAAATTTCCGTTGGTCCTTTCTTTGAGTCATGGAGAAAGCTGCTCGGAAAAGATGAGGAAAATAAACGATTAATAAAATCAGTGTTAAGATAAATTTGCAGTCTTCGCTTGAATGCAGATAGACTAGTTAACGACCTAATTTCAATTTGCAAGTTGTCCCAAATAAAACTATACCTAGAAGCAAAAATAGGGAGCGTTTATACGTGGAGGAGGCAGGAGGAGGTATAATTAGTGAAGAGATTCTTAGGTTATAAGGAAGACTAACGGGGGTAATGACAGAAAGCTTGGGGAGATTTGAGGTATTATCAAGTCGAAAAAGGAGACAAAAGTATGCTTACAGTCTCCTGACCCAAAGAAATGTTAGCTTCGTCAGCTGGCATCTAGTTGAGAAGGAAGTATTTAAAAGCGTCGGATATAGTGGTTTTTGTGAAATGTCTTTGAAAATTTTCAATTTTTGAACGCCTAGATTCGTTTATTAAACCGGAGAAAGGACAGAAAAATTCAAGAATGGGAAGCAGGAACATACGATAAAGACTATACTCAATTTCAGGACGGTAAAACTTATAATAAATAAAGCCGCAAATTGGAGCAGCTTTGGTCGTTATTCTATTGGCATGAGGTGGAAGATCTAATTTATTAATAATGGAAAAATCATAGGGCAACCTTTAAAAATAACAGATTTTGAGAGTCTTACAGGCCAAAAACATATGTTGCGACACTAAGAAGGTGAGCATTTCAAAAGACATGTTGAGCTTCACGCTCTAGGCATCGTTCGGCCGTAGACTTAGAGATGGAACACACGCATTTGAGGTCATCATCATAAATATAAGATTTCGAAAGTTTAACTATCGATGAAATATCATTTATGAAAAGTAATAACAACAAAGGACCTAGCACGGTACTTTGAAGGACACCACTCTCAATCGGGGTAGAACTTGAGTATGAGGACCCCACTAAAACTTTTTGTTTGCGATCCCATAGGTTTAATCTAATAAATTCAGTAAGGGCACTACGAAATAATATTGCCTCTAGTTTAGCTAGAAGTCGTCTATGAGGCACTTTATCTAATGCCTTACTAAGATCAAATATATAACTACTACAGATAGATGCTCATAACGAAGAGAGGTAAGTAGATTTAGAAAAGTCATATGGAACGTTTCACAAGAGCGGTACGGGAAAAAACATGTTTGGAGGAGTTGGGAATTTGATTGCTTATGCAAAAATCAATCATTTGTTTTGCAATTAGTTTTTCAAAGAGTTTATCAAGAGAGGGTGTTTTATGAACCCCGCGATATTTATGAATTTCAGAGTGGGAAAACCAGATTTAAAAACTGGTATTATAATAGAAGTTTTCCAATAATCGGGGAAGAAACCGTTTGTCGAGAAATACTGAGAATAATTTGCTTAGTAAAGGTGGAAAATCTATTAACTGTTTAATAAGTGAGTTTGGAACGCTATCAGTTCAGTTCAGTTCAGTGTATTTTAGAAAAATTGGCTTACGCCTTTGAAATCCCTATTTGTTACCTAAAAGTCAGAAGAATAAAAAGCAATGTAAAGAAGTTACAGCCAAGTGAATACAGGCAGATGTACGTGGTACACTGATATTGTTAAGGTTTAGTAGTCACATAGTCTTCGTGTTGCTGCAACATATGTATGTCAAGCCGATGTTTGAATGTATCTACGGACTGAGACATTGCAATCGCCTCAGGTAGGTTATTCCACGGTTCCACAACTTGCTTGGTGAAAAAATACTTCCTCACATCCAATCTTACTTGGGGCACACCTAGTTTGAATGGATGACCTCGGAGATTATTCGTAGTGGCAAGTTGGAAAAAGTCATCACATAGGAATGTAGCTTCTAATGTCGGCAGATCTGGTGGCTTGCAATAGCGAAATATTGTACACTTATCGTCGTTGAACCGCAAAAGCCAATGATTCGACAACTCCTTTAAGTGATTTAATTTGATCTGTAGTTTAGCTTCGTCGGCAGGGCTCTGGATTACATTCCAGATTTGCATGTTGGTGGCAAACATTTCTGCTCCACAGTCCAGATCCCAGACACAGTCGTCCACTTATATTAGGAACAGTTTTGGCCCTAGTACTGAACTCTGAGGAACCCCAATCTCGACCGCAGCAGAAGTTGACCTCTTTTGGCCGATGCACACAACCTGGCGCCCACCCTCGATGAAGTTTTTCGATCCAATTGAGGAGGTTACCTCTGATTCTAATTCTTCCTAGATTTTAAAACAGTCTCTGGTGCGGCTCAGTGTTGAAGGCCTTTTGAAAGTCAATGAAGGTGGTGTGAAGCGCGTGGCTATCTTCAAGTGCTTCGGTCCAGCTTTGGGGAGACTGCAGCTAATTTGTCGTGCAGGATCTTCCTTCTCGGAACCCTTATTGAGACTTTGATAACAAATTATGAGTCTCTATGAATTTTACCAATTTGCTCTTGATTATTCTTTCCATAACCTAGCCAAGGATGCATGTCAAGCTTATGGGCCTGTAATTTGTCACTGACGCCCGGCTTCTTCTTTTGTACAAGGGATGAGTCCTTTAATTCTATTTGAACAATATAGCTTAAGAGAAATCAAGAGGAGACTTACAGCTCGAGAGAACAATCTGGTGATTTACAGGGGACGCGTGATACAGAGAAACGCAACATTGCTCTGGAACCAGCCAATGCTCATGATGGCAGTAGCAAATTAGCATTGGCAAACTCGAGACAAACAGAATTTGGCACTGATGACTGCTGCATACTTAAATTTCTGCATACGAACTCCCGAAGTCTGTTTTCGAAGTTTGACGAACTGAGAATTCAGGTAGCCGTTTTGTCTACCGATATTATAACAATCACAGAAACATGACTGTCACTGAACATCAGCGATTGCGAAGAAGACTTATCCGGGTACAAGCTGTTCAGGGGAGACCACACCCAACGCCAGGGTGGAGGAGCTGCGATGTATGTTAAAAGCAATTTCACAGTGTGTGAAATGACGGAAAAGATTAGCAATGGTATTGAGGCTATTTGGCTGAAAATAAAGACGCGGGGATCGCAGTCCCTTGAAGTCATGACTCTCTACCAACCACCGGGCACAGACACTGACGCTGATACTTGTTTTTTGGAGAACTTAAAGTAGATTAGCAGTCGACCTGATTTTGTTCTCATGGGTGACTTCAATGCCCCCAATATTCGATGGAACGATCTGCAGGCCCAGAGCTCAAAGTTTTCCTTCGATCATCGTCTGCTAAAGACAACACTTGAAGCTCTTTTCACCCAACATAATTCAGTATTCAGTATAATTCAGTATATATAAGGGAGATAGGCAGAGCCTTTGAAAACCCTATTTACAGATAGACGCTAGCAAAACAAGCAAATGTTACATGGCGATAGTCGTTTTAGTATATCAATCATTGCTGTAGACTTATTATATGTTCATCAAGTAAAAATGCATCAAGTCTTCTTTTAAACATTTCAACGCTTTCAGCCTGAACAACTGAGGCTGGCAGTTTGTTCCATTCGTCAATCACCCGTTGGGAAAAGAAGTTGGCCCGCACTTCAAGTTTGGCGTGATTTCTTTTCAGTTTGTATTGGTGACCTCGGAGACTTGTCATGTTTGCCAATTCAAAAAAGTTGGCCATCTGAAGAGCACAATCAACTCCTCTGACCAGTTTGAAGACTAAGATCATATCCCCTCTGTATTGCCTATAAAAGAGAGGAGAAATTTTAAGTCTTTCTAGGCGGCCCTCATAGGGTAGGCATTTCAATCCGCTGACTAGTTTCGTTGCCCTCCGTTGAACTTTCTCCAGCAGAGCGTAGTCATGTTTCGTCCAAGGGCACCACGCCTGAACGCAATATTCCAACACCGGCCGGATAAATGTTCCAAACACGCGCCCAAAAAGCTCTCCGTCAAAATTAACGAAGGACCTCCTGATTGCGCCTAAGATACACATAGCTTTCTTTGCGATATTCGCACAGTGCGACGATGGTTTGAGAGTTGGTGTTATCCATATACCCAAGTCCTTTAGAATGTTTACCTCCTGGAGTTGTTGACCACATGCATTTGTTCCAACGAGAGGGGGTGGAGGACAACAGGCTAGTTGTTAAGATCTCGTCTTCACTAAAGATCCCGACAGTATAGACGAGATACACAGCCTACTTTCACTTGGTCGAAGTGATCATGCAGAACTTTCATGGGGGTATGGTTTGTATTCTGTGCCATCTGCAATAAATGAAACCAGGCCCAATCTATGGCAAGGAGACTTTTGCAAGATGAGAGCTTAGGAATCACGAATAAACTGGGATCTTCTCTTCTCCAGGAATGTCACTGAGGACTGGAATTTATTTAAGGAGTGTTTGTTGAATCTAATAAAATGCCACTGTCCGCCATCACAACTTAGGATACCTAACAGACCACAGTGGTTAACAAGGGATCTAAAAAGAGAGATTAACAGGAAAGGAAGACTTTGGAAGAAATTTTGCCGATCCAATCAAAATATAGCCTTGCAAGCATACAAATCTCAAAAGAACAAGGTTAAAAGCCTGATCTTCAAATACCCGCGGGATTACAAGAGGGATTTGCTCCAGAGAACAGTTCACAATCCAAAATTGCTCTACAGCTACGCAATAAAAAGCACACGTAACAGGAACCCAATTCCTGTTATGAGAAATGATGACGGTTTCGAGATATCAGAAAATAAAAACAAATCTGAACACTTTTCCCAGTTCTTTCAGTCGGTTTTCACCAGATAAGCTGTTTTGATTCCATCTAGTTTCGAGACTATTGGAGCGCCAATTATTCAGGATGTGCTCTTTCGAGAAGAGGCAGTCTTTGAAGAACTAAAATGTCTGAAAGCATGCAAATCCCCTGGCCCCGATGAGATTCCAGCAAACCAACTCCTCGAATTTGCTCGAGAGCTGGTGAAACCACTATCCTTTCTGTGCCAGAAATCGTTCGATACGGGAATTCTTCCTACCGACTGGAAAACAGCCTATATCACACCGCTTCAAAAAAGTGATAGTCGTGCATTTGCTACAAACGATAGGCCTGCCAGCCTGAAGGTTTTCAAAAAGGAATTGATGATTTATTTAGAAACCCGTAACCTCTTATCAACTGCACAATATGGCTTACGTAGGGGACGATCGTGGGTTACGAACTTACTTTATACGATGCAAAGATAAGTGAACGGATTATTTTTACCATATTTATTGCCCCTAGCAGTGAACTGTCTATTAATTGTTAGTTTAAAAAAGCTCTTTTTACTGCTCCATATTATTTGTGGAGGCCATATAATCAATTGGACTAATTTGTTGCACTTTGCATAAATGTGGGTAAAATTGTGCTCGGTTTGTCGTTTTCTTTTAACTGTTTGAAATCACCTGCCAGTATAGAATATTAAAGTATACTCTTGTAAATTATTAACCCACTATTTTCTATTAAGTAAACCAAAATTACGTCTAATAGCTTACGATGTCCCGCAAGCGACTCGCAAAAAGACGAAAGGTTGCAGCTTCCCCTCCATCCTTGAGTAGTAGAGTAATGGAAGGGGACCTATCTAGCGTATGCGCAGCACTCTGTAGATATTGTCGACTCTAAAATCCCTTTGGTAACTCTGGAACCTCTTGATCCTCTGATTGCCCAAGCCTATACCTCCTCCTGCGTTAATCGATAGTCGTCTGACGAATAAGTAGATTTTTTGCTTAAAGGAACTATAACCAATGCTTCTGACACAGTTATCAACAGGCTTTTCAATTCATTGGGATAATAAGCTCCGAAACCGAAGAACGGATAAAACGGATAAAACGAATTCCTGCATTAGCACTTAGAGAACTTGCTAACGAACTGTGTGTACCACTTTCCATCATATTTCAAAAGTCCTTTGAAGAAAGCAAACTCCCGGAAGAATGGAAGTGCGCATTTATCGCCCCCATCTATAAAGGAAGTTCACGACTCGACTGTGAAAATTACCGCCCTGTCAGTTAAACTTGCATACCGTGTAAAAATAATGAAGCGTATTATCAAGAGGCATTTAATGCGCTATCTGGAAAACAACCAAATCCAATGCGATGCCCAACACGGCTTCCGTCCAGGACGTTCCTGTCTCACTAGTGCCCTTCAGTCGCACGAGAAATGGACTAAGGCCACAGATAAGGGTCATGCAGTAGATGTTGTATTTTTTTGACTTCAAAAAGGCCTTTGATAGTGTACCACACAGGCTTCTTTTACAGAACATTTGGAACGTAGGAATTCAAGGAAAACTTTTCAATTGGAACAAGAGTTTCTTGTCTTTCAGAGTACAGAGAGTTGTTGCTGGAAACTCTAGCTCAGAATGGGCAAAAGTAAAAAGTGGTGTTCCACAGGGTTCTGTTTTGGGCCCCCTAATCTTCCTAATCTACGTGAACGACTGTCTCAATGACCTAGATTTTGAAGCTGTCATGTTTGCAGATGACATTAAAATATGGACGGAAGTCAGCTGCGCTGATGACGCAAAAGGGTTACAATCGAATATCAACTAACTAAGTGCCTGGTCGGCTTGGTGGTTTCTTAAGTTTAATGTATCAAAGTCCGTAATCCTACACATAAGCGCCGGTTGAAAAGTATCTCTGAAACTCCAGTACTTTATTAATGGCACTGCATTAAAAGAGGTAGAAACATACAAAGATCTGGGCATGTGGACAACTGCGAATTTGATGCCCTCAGAACACCGTAAGAAAGCAGTCCAGAAGGCAACATTTACACTACATTGGATCAGACGTGCGTTTAAAATATTCCCCCCTGATCTCTTCGGAAAAGTCTATGGCGTCTTTGTGAGACCGCATTTAGATTACGGGATACCAGCCTGGATACCGTGGAGGAAGAAAGATGCTCACCTCCACGAACAGGTGCAACGGAGAGCCACGAAGATTATTGATGGTCTTAAGACTTTACCGTACCAAGACAGATTGAAAAAGCTTGACTTCTTTCCTCTTTCCTACAGGCACTTATGGTGTAGCCTGCTCTGGACATTCCGGACTATCCGGGGCCATGATTCCTCCCTGAGATCGGAGGATTTCTTCGATTTTGCCTGCACAACTCATCTGCGTGGTCATCCTTACAAGGTTAATAGCGAACGCACGCGATTGAACCTCAGAAAGTTTTGTTTCAGCCAACGAGTGGTACGACCTTGGAACTCGTTACCAAGCGATACGGTTACCTCTGACAGCATTACTGATTTTAAAAGAAGGCTTGATGGCATTATATTTGACAAAAAGACGACTGTCACAACATGATAACTTAAAACCAGCCTTTTAAAATCTTTCGGGCTCTACTTTTCTTCACAATGTTTCACCTATGGCTGTGAAAACGCAGTTGAAGTTATGTTATGCTTTGACTCAAACATTTTTAAATGTACACCAATCTCTATTGACTGTACACATGCAATGATAAATTTACATTAATAGGGTCATCAAGGGCAATGCCTGTAACCCTTCAAAATATACAATATACAAATCGCTCTTGTCCTTCTGGGAAATTGAAATCAGGTCACTGATATGCGACCCAACTATTTGAACGGTTTGCCACTCCGAGAAGCACCCTCACAGAAGGATCTTGGAGTTTGGATGAAAGACAACCTGAAGCCTTCTACGCAATGTTGCAAGGCAGCTTAATCCACCAATTCAATGCTGTACGCTATCAAGCGGGCATTTAAAGTTTTCGATGAAGACTGCTTTTCTAAAGTCTTTGGTACGTTTTTAAGGCCACATCTTGAATATGCGATCCAAGCCTGGCGACCGTGGACCCAACAGGACTACAACATGCTCGAAAGGGTGCAGCGACGAGCCACAAAATTAGTAAGAGGTCAAGGTGAACTAGCATATGAGATTCGTCTAAATAACCTAAAGCTCTATCCTCTGAGTTATAGACAGTTGCGCGGAGACTTGATACAAACCTTCCGTATCGTGCGTGGCATGGATTGCGCCCTCCTATGTGATGACTTTTTCCAACTTGCCACTACGAATAATCTCCGAGGTCATCCATTCAAACTAGGTGTGCCCCAAGTAAGATTTGATGTGAGGAAGTATTTTTCACCAACCGTGTCGTGGAGCCGTGGAATAACCTACCTGAGGTGATTTTAATGTCTCAGTCTGTAGATACATTCAAACATCGGCTTGACATACACATGCTGCAGCACCACAAAGACTATGTGACTAGTTTAACCTTAACAATATCAGTGTACCACGTAAATCTGCCTGCATTCACTTGGCTGTTACTTCTTTTCATTGCTTTTTATTCTTCCGACTTTTATGTAACAAAAAGGGATTTCAAAGGCGTAAGCCTATTTTCCTCAAATACACAGAACACTTTAAACACACTCAACACTGGACTCCACTCGGAGAAATTATGTCCTTATCAGTGTATGCGACATGTGAACTTATCTTCTAGTGCCAGCAACAGGAAATTTGGTCGACGCGAAATTGAAGTGCTTGTATACAAATGCACAAAGCCTTTTATCAAAACTTGATGAGTTAAAAATTTGCCTTGCCGAAGTATCTCCGGATGTGATAGCAGTAACCGAAACCTGACTGTCGGGCAGTATTCGAGATAGTAAAATAACATTGTCTGGATACCAAATATATCGGAGGGACAGAGAAAACCGACAGGGTGGTGGAATAATTGTGTATGTGAAAGACATGCTTATAGTGTCTGACAAGACGAGCAAGTTTGCGTGCAGCACGGAAGCCATATGGTAGAATATCAAGGCTCTTGGCTCTCCATGTCTAGATGTCCTCATTGTCTATCGGCCACCTAGGATAGACCGAGTCGCGGACATCTACTTGTTGGAACAATTAGAAAATTTCTCCAGTCGACCTTATGTCATGATTATGGGTGACTTCAACGCACCAGGAAGTAACTGGAGCACTGTTCAATCATCATGCCCGAAATCGACTTTTGATTATGTTTTTCTGCAAAAGATCTTGAAGACACTTCTCACACAACATGTTCATTTCCCCACCAGAACACGTGAAGGACAAAGGGCTAACTGTCTTGAACTGGTTTTCACGAAAACATCAGGCAGCATTGTCGAGATTATTTCAATGCCTCCGCTCGGTCGTAGTGATCATGTGGTGCTTATGTGGGACTACTCCTTATTCTTCGTTGCGCCTGCCATAGAGGAAAAACGGCGTAACGTTTGGCGAGGAAACTTTCATCAGATGCGAGCAAGTCTAATCCAGTCGCCTATTTTTATAAGTATACAACACAGAGAAACAAAATGAGAAGCCTTATTCTTAAAACGCGAAGAGAATTTGAGAAGACTTTGCTGCAAAAGGCAACGCAGAATCCAAAGTTAGTCAACAGTTACCTCCGTAGATGTACAAGGAATAAACATCAAATACCGCTGATTAAGACTCCCGTCGGCGTCGAAATTTCTGAAAACAGGGAAAAAGCCGAGTACTTTTCACAGTTCTACCGCTCAGTCTTCACTAACGAGGCAAGGTTCCTTCGTCCCTCAGTGGATAACCCGCCGACTGCAAGCATTAGCCACATACTATTCTCAGAATTTCTGATCCAAAAGGAATTAAAAGAACTAAAAGAGTCGAAATCCCCAGGACCAGACGAGCTTCCACCCAAGCTTCTGAAAGAACTCGCCAATAAACTGTCCGCGCCTCTGTCAGTGCTCTTTCAAAAGTCATTTGACTCCGGAACGCTTCCTTTCGATTGGAAGCTGGCACATATAACTCCCTTGTACAAAAGCGGTAGCCGGGCGTCAGTGACAAACTACAGGCCCATAAGCTTGACATGCATCCTTGGCAAGATTATGGAAAGGATCATCAAGAGTGAATTGGTGAAATTCCTAGAGACTCATAATTTGTTATCAAACTGTCAACACGGGTTCAGAAAAGGAAGATCATGCACAACGAATTTGCTGTATTCGCCCCAGAGGTGGATCCAAGCACTTGAAGATAGACACGTGGTTCATATTGCCTTCATTGACTTTCAAAAGGCCTTCGATACTGTGCCACACGAGAGACTGCTGTACAAGCTAGAAAGAATTGGAATCAGAGGTAACCTCCTCAAGTGGATTGAAAACTTCCTCGTGGGTCGGCGCCAGGTTGTGTGCATCGGCCAAGAGAGGTCAAGTTCTGCTGCGGTCGAGAGTGGGGTTCCTCAGGGCTCAGTACTAGGGCCAATACTGTTTTTAATATACGTAAACGATTGTGTCAGGAATCTCGACTGTGAAGCAGCAATGTTTGCCGATGACATTAAAATCTGGAATGTAATCCACAGAGCCCTGCTGACGAAGATAAACTGCAGATCAACCTAACTCGGTTGGTGGAGTGGTCGAATCATTGGCTTTTTGCGGTTCAACGTCGATAAGTGTACAATACTTCGCTTAGGCAACCCATCTGGATCTGCTGAAAGTAGAAGTTACTTTCTCAACGGTGATACCTTACAAGACGTGGAAACCCAAAAGGACCTTGGTGTGCTGACGACCACCACCTTAAAACCATCGTCTCACTGCTTGAAAGTGGCGAAGAGCGCAATTTCGGTGTTGCATGCGATCAGACGAGCCTTTTGGATTTCGATGAAGATCTTTTCGCTAAGGCTTTTGGAACATTCATCAGGCCGCATTTGGAATATGCTATGCACGCCTTGAAACCCTGGACAGTTCAAGATCAGAACTGCCTCGAAAGAGTACAGAGGAAAGCCACCAAAATGGTTAGAAGTCAAAGCTCTTGCCATATCCAACCCGCCTAATGAATCTAAATCTGTTCCCTTTGAGTTATAGGCAAATGCGTGGTGATCTCCTGCAGACATTCCGCATTGTGAAGGGATTGGATTGTTGCCTGGAATTCTTGGACTTCTTTGAATTTGCTACCACGACCCGTCTCCGAGGTCACCCATTGAAACTGCGTGTCCAGCAGGCGAGACTGGATGTGCGCAAGTTCTCCTTCTCTGTCAGAATGGTTAAACGATGGAATGCCCTTCCTGAAGACGTTGTTATGTCACCATCGCTGGAAAGCTTTAAAAGGAACCTTGACAGTTTTATGTTCCGCAACGAGCCTGAGCGATGAGGACTTTATCTTAACCCTCGAGAGTCGTGCACCACTTGTCATATTTTATGACCGCCTTTTGTACCTTTGCAACCCACATGGTTTCTCTGTATACCGCACTAAATTTTACGTTAACAAATAGGGTTCTCAAAGGCCCATGCCTATTTCCCTCAATAAATTGAATTGAATTGAACTTTTCATTTTGTGGTCTCTCTTAGTGGGAAGAGGGGGAGTATATGTTTCACGAGCCAATAGAGACTGAAAAAAACCCAATAATTACTGATGTTTTCGTTCGCTTATTCATTTCCAGCATTCCACCTTGGGACTTCAGTGCCATAACTGGGTCATGGTTTTTTTTATTATTACATATGTAACTTTCTTTAGCTTGGGATGCCCCAAAGAATTTTCTTATCTTTTTGATTCATTGTTTCTCCGAAGTCAAAATTAGCCTAACTTCTAGAGACACCCCTTGGTCGTTTTGAGCCCTGCGAACGTTCAATACTCCTTCTTAGTCGGAACGCTTTCCTATCTTGTTTCAATTTTTGAAGGAGATCTGTAGTTTCCAGTTTATTCACAGTGGATGGTTCGTTTCTTTTCCATCTGAGTGGACAAGTTATATTTAATGATTATTTTAAGGACTGAACTGAGCGCTCTCCAAAATTCTTTAACTGTTTACTGCAACGCGGGTTGTCCACATTGTGGCTGAGACTTCCGTTTGCATGTAGAAAAATCTCCTTGACAGGTGTTTATTTTCTATTGTTAAGGTGAATCAGACAGAGAGAAAATGGAATATTCTGAAAAAGCCTTACAGTATGAGTACAAGCGCCCATATGCGGAGACCTTGTATATCCAGCACACTTTTCGATTCGGGTGAACACAAAGTTCAGAATATTTGAAAGTTTTTCTTGCCTCACATGTGCTCTGAGTGGTATATTCTGGAAGAATAATCTTTTCTCAGCCATTTCGAGCGGTGTGCAGCTGCAAATGTCAGCGTTTTAGCGTCTTCAATAAAAAATTAACTTCCACTGTTGTGGGATGTTACCCGGAGACAGTAGTTAGACTACAACTAAAATAGACAAATATCTCCCTTCCCAGTTATTTTCTCTTCAATGACTTCGTAATTTCTGCGTGCTACCCCTTTTCTCCACTTTTTTAAGAAAAGCATGTTTTTGACAAAGCGATGGCATCTGGTGTGTACTCGTCGACCAACGTCCTGTGTTCATTTGTTGTATTGAACAGGCTCTGTAAATTGGATTAAAATATCTCCAGTGTCCATTTACTTGATGAGAACTAGCCCTATTTATAAATTGTTGATTATATATCACTATTCTTTGCAAAGCTTGTCGACGCAGACAGTACAGTTAAATGAGCAAAGGCATTCATTTAGGCAAAAGTCATTCAGGCAAAAGTCAAAATTTTTACTGAAACATCGTTTCCAGACGTTTTGCTAGAGACTGCGTTCGACGCATGTCCTGATAGATATTAATGTCAGAGCGACATCCTGAATTAAAGACTGAAAGAATCATAGATGTCTTCAGTTTTTAGGGCTAAGTACACAGAAAATACAGCCCAAACACAGGTGGACAAGCAACCAGGGTTTCAAATCCCATCTGTTCCTGAGGAGTATATGTTTGTGAAATTGTTCAGAAATTTTAGCAATTTTGCTATGAAATCGATGTGGACACTGAGGAAATTTAGGTTTTTTTAACGAACCTATATGTCGTCCCCCGTGATAAGGTTGAGTCGTGGAATGTGTTTAAAATATTCTCACACATTCCCTTTGAAGCAGAACATTTTAAAAGTAGCTAATTTAGTACAATTCACAACACATAACGGAATTATGCTGGGCCATTAAAACTTATATTTACTGATAAATGCTGACACAATATGCATATGTTTGCGAAGCTATATGCGTATAGTATATCTATCCTTGATGTCGACTAAATATGTGGCTAGAAATTAAACATTTCTCAAGTCTACGGCCATTGTGACCTCCGAGATTTGTCGTTTTCACCCATTCAAAATACTCGGCTCTTGTAAGTGCTTAGTCTACTCATCTGAAGAGTTTGAAGACAACGATAATATCCCCATTGTATTCCCTTTATAATTCAGTTTATATAAGGGAGATAGGCAGAGCCTTTGAAAAGCCCTATTTACAGATAGAAGCTAGCAAAACAAGCAAATGTTACATGGCGATAGTCGTTTTTGTATATCAAACATTGCTGTCGACTAAATATAGGTTCATCAAGTAAAAATGCATCAAGTCTTCTTTTAAACATTTCAACGCTTTCAGCCTGAACAACCGAAGCTGGCAGTTTGTTCCATTCTTCAATCACCCGTTGGGAAAAGAAGTTGGCCCGTACTTCAATTTTGGCGTGTTTTCTTTTCAGTTTGTATTGGTGACCTCGGAGACTTGTCATGTTTGCCAATTCAAAAAAGTTGGCCATCTGAAGAGCACAATCAACTCCTCTGACCAGTGCGAAGACAAGGATCATATCCCCTTTGTATTGCATATAAGAGAGAGGAAAAAGTTTTAAGTCTTTCTAGGCGGCCCTCATAGGGTAGGCATTTCAACCCGCTGACTAGTTTCGTTGCCCTCCGTTGAACTTTCTCCAGCAGAGCGTAGTCATGTTTCGTCCAAGGGCGCCACGCCTGAACGCAATATTCCAACACCGGCCGGATAAATGTTCCAAACACGCACCCAAAAAACTCTCCGTCAAAATTTACGAAGGACCTCCTGATTGCGCCTAAGATACACATAGCTTTCTTTGCGATATTCGCACAGTGCGACGATGGTTTGAGAGATGGTGTTATCCATATACCCAAGTCCTTTAGAATATTAACCTCCTGGAGTCGGTGACCATTGATGAAGTTCTGGTATTCAAACCTAATCATCCTTCTGGAACTAGAACGCAGTCGGTATATATGGTATATTTGTTAAGATTAAGATTAAGCAGCCACTCATCACACCATGTTTGCAAGTGATCTAAGTTTTGTTGTAATTTTCGCGCATCCTCCGGTTTTTCAATCGAGTTCCATTACTTCAGATCGTCAGCGAACATTACCTTCTCGCATGTCAGACAATCCAGGCAGTCGTTTACGTATACCAGAAGCAAAATGGGACCCAGAACGCTGCCCTGCGGAACTCCACTGTGAACGGTTTTCAAGTGAGACTTGGCGTCTCCAATACAAACACGCTGGCGCCTGTCTGTGAGAAAGTCGGCCAACCATTTGAGTGGGTTGCCAGTCACACCCATTTGACAGAGCTTAAAGATCAGACGTTTGTGTGGAACCCTGTCAAAGGCTTTGCTAAAGTCAATGTAGATCGCATCGACTGACAAACGCATTTCTAATGATTTTGTCCAACTTTCCATGGATGTGAGCAGGTTTGTGAGGCAGGATCGACCACTTCGAAATCAATGTTGATATGAACTTAGTAAGTTATTCTCCTCAAGATGCCTCATCAGTTCCGTTTTGATTATCTTCTCCATCATTTTGCAACAGATACTTGTGAGGCTGACTGGTCGGAAACTGTTTGGTAATGTCCTCTCTCCTCCTTTATAGATGGGGGTTATGTTGGTTATCTTCCACTCGGTAGGCAGAGCCCCCACCTCCATCGAACTTTCAAATATCTTGGAGAGCGGAGAGGCTAGCTGGTCTGTGAGTTCATTGAGAACTTTTGCGAATATACCATCTGGGCCAGGTGATTTAGTGGGCTGTAGCTGTTTCAGAGTTTTCCTTACTGTGTCCATTGGGAACGACACCGTGCTTATTTTGTTTGTAGATGTGGCAGTACTTTATTATTCGTCCTCATCAAAAGGTGGTTCCTCGGTATACACGGACATAAAAAAATTGGATAAGAGGCTAGTCTTATCAGAGTTATCAGTTAACCTGTTTCCATGATTGTCTTTAAGACAAGGAATGCAGTCGCGATTTCGTTTTGCCTTATTAACGTAAGCATAAAACCTTTTCGAATTTCTTGGTATGTCTTTGACTATTTCCGACTCAAAGGCTGATCTTTCTTTTCTCGGAAGATTCCGACACAGATTTCGCTTTTTCTTAAAAGCGGGAAAATGTTCGGGTTGTTGATATCTGGCATATGTTCTCCACAGTCTTCTTTTCTTCTTGAGATTCCTTTTTATTTCCGATGTCACCCACTCGGGTCGGGAGACGCACGATCGCCTTTTAAGAGGGCAGAATTTCTCTACCAACTGCTGAATCAATTTACTAATGAAGAAACAGGCAGCATTAGGGTCAGGTACATGTGCAGGGCTCCAGTCTATCCCATTCAGTAATTCTTTCATTTTGGGATAATCCCCTTTCCATACATTTCTCTCCCTAACTGCACGACGTTTGGGTACAGAAAAGTGACTGTACTCCCAAGCAAGAACACAGTGATCACTTCGTCCAAATGGCACGTAAGAACTTAATGCAAGGATGCAATTGTCGTCTCTTCTAATGATTAGATCCAAACAGCTTGACGGCTGCCCATTTCGGAATCGCGTCTTCATTGTGACATGTTGGGTAAGAAACTCGTCATTTACCAACTGAAGTAATTTCTGTTCGAATGAATTTTCCAATCGCGAGCAGTACATTGACACCCAATCGATATCGGGAGCGTTGAAATCTCCAAGTATTAGTAAGTGTTTGCTACGGCAGATTTGCTTAACCTCTGTGATGGGTGCTTCGTCCGTGTCCCTTCACTGTCCTAGGGTCGATATACCACGGCAAAATGGAGGTCTGGTTGGTTTGGCACTTTCAGTTTACAACAAAGTATTTCGTAAGACGAGATCCTTTTTGGCCAGGGCCCATCCGGAATGAAGTCAATGCCATCTCGTATGAACATTGCGATTCCACCACCCCTACGTCCGTTTCTATCCATGCGGATAAGCTGAAAACCGTCTATTCTGACTTCTGTGTCTGCGATTTGTCCATTTTTTTCAATTCAATTCAATTCAATTTATTGAGGGAAATAGGCATGGGCCTTTGAGTACCCTATTTGTAACGTAAAAATTAAGTGCGGTATACAGAGAAACCGTGTGGGTTGCCAAGGTACAAAAGGCGGTCATAAAATTTGACAAGTGGTGCACGACTCTCGAGGGGTTAAGATAAATGCCTCATCGCTCAGGCTCGTTGCGGAACATTAAACTGTCAAGGTTCCTTTTAAAGCTTTCCAGCGATGGTGACATCACAACGTCTTCAGGGAGGGCATTCCATGGTTAAACCACTCTGACAGAGAAGGAGAACTTGCGCACATCCAGTCTCGCCTGCTGGACACGCAGTTTCAATGGGTGACCTCGGAGATGGGTCGTGGTGGCAAATTCAAAGAAGTCCGAGAATTCCAGGCAACAATCAAATCCCTTCACAATGCGGAATGTCTGCAGGAGATCACCACGCATTTGCCAATAACTCAAAGGGAACAGATTAAGATTCATTAGGCGGGTTGGATATGGCAAGGAGCTTTGACTTCTAACCATTTTGGTGGCTTTCCTCTGGACTCTTTCGAGGCAGTTCTGATCTTGAACTGTCCAGGGTTTCCAGGCGTGCATAGCATATTCCAAATGTGGCCTAATGAATGTTCCAAAGGTCTTAGCAAAAAGATCTTCATCGAAATCCAAAAAGGCTCATCTGATTGCATGCAACACCGAAATTGCCCTCTTCGCCACTTTCGAGCAGTGAGACGATGGTTTTAAGGTGGTGGTCATCAGCACACCAAGGTCCTTTTGGGTTTCCACGTCTTTTAAGGCTTTACCGTTGAGAAAGTAACTTCTACTTTCGGCAGATCCAGACGGGTTGCCTAAGCGATGTATTGTTCACTTATCGACGTTGAACCGCAAAAGCCAATGATTCGACCACTCCTCCAACCGAGTTAGGTTGATCTGCAGTTTATCTTCGTCAGCAGGGCTCTGGATTACATTCCAGATTTTAATGTCGTCGGCAAACATTGCTGCTTCACAGTCGAGATTCCTGACACAATCGTTCACGTATATTAAAAACAGTATTGGCCCTAGTACTGAACCCTGAGGAACCCCACTCTCGACCGCAGCAGACCTTGACCTCTCTTGGCCGATGCACACAACCTGGCGCCGACCCACGAGGAAGTTTTCGATCCACTTGAGGAGGTTACCTCTGATTCCAATTCTTTCTAGCTTGTAAAAGCAGTCTCTCGTGCGGCACAGTATCGAAGGCCTTTTGAAAGTCAATGAAGGCAATGTGAACCGCGTGTCTATCTTCAAGTGCTTGGGTCCACCTCTGGATCGAATACAGCAAATTCGTTGTGCATGATCTTCCTTTTTCTGAACCCGTGTTGACAGCTTGATAACAAATTATGAGTCTCTAGGAATTTCACCAATTCGCTCTTGATTATCCTTTCCATAATCTTGCCAAGGATGCATGTTAAGCTTATGGGCCTGTAGTTTGTCACTGACGCCCGGCTACCGCTTTTTGTACAAGAGAGTTATATGTGCCAGCTTCCAATCGAAAGGAAGTGTTCCGGAGTCAAAGGACTTTTTGAAAGAGCACTGACAAAGGTGCGGAAAGTTCATTGGCGAGTTCTTTCAGAAGCTTGGGTGGAAGCTCGTCTGGTCCTGGGGATTTCGACTTTTTAGTTCTTTTTATTCCTTTTTGGATCAGAAATTCTGAGAATAGTATGTGGCTAATGCTTGCAGTCGGCGGGTTATCCACTGAGGGACGAAGGAACCTGGCCTCATTTGTGAAGACTGAGCGGTAGAACTGTGAAAAGTACTCGGTTTTTTCCCTGTTTTCAGACATTTCGATGCCCACGGCAGTCTTAATCAGCGGTATTTGATGTTTATTCCTTGTACATCTACGGAGGTAACTGTAGACTAACTTTGGATTCTGCGTTGCCTTTTGCAGCAAAGTCTTCTCAAATTCTCTTCGCGTTTTTAAGAATAAGGCTTCTCATTTTGTTTCTCTGTGCTTTATACTTATTAAAATAGGCGACTTGATTAGACTCGCGATATTTTCTCCACAACTTGTGCTTCCTGTTTATTTCCCTTTTTAAGTTGCTGTCTAGCCACCCAGGACGCTTGCTGTGATGGACATTCGTAAGCGGGCAGTGGTTGTCAATAAGTTGCAGAAGAACATTTCAGAAAGACTCCCAATCTTCGTTTACGGTGCTCGAAAATATTGTGGTCCAGTTGATGTGTGTTATATCTGCTCGCATCTGATGAAAGTTTCCTCGCCAAACGTTACGCCGTTTTTCCTCTATAGCAGGGGCAACGGAGAATAAGGAGTAGTCCCATATAAGCACCACGTGATCACTACGACCGAGCGGAGGCATTGAAATAATCTCGTCAATGCTGCCTGATGTTTTCGTGAAAACCAGTTCAAGACAGTTAGCCCTTTGTCCTTCACGTGTTCTGGTGGGGAAAGGGACATGCTGTGTGAGGAGTGTCTTCAAGGTCTTTTGCAGAAAAACATAATCAAAAGTTGATTTCGGGCATGATGATTGAACAGTGCTCCAGTTAATTCCTGGTGCGTTGAAGTCACCCATAATCATTACATTAGGTCTACTGGAGAACTTTTCTAATTGTTCCAACAAGTGGGTGTCCGCGACTCGGTCTATCCTAGGTGGCCGATAGACAATGAGGACATCTAGACATGGAGAGCCAAGAGCCTTGATGTTCAACCATATGGCTTCAGTGGTGCACGCAAACTTGCTCGTCTTGTCAGACACTATTAGCACGTCTTTCACATACACAATTATTCCACCACCCTGTCGGTTTTCTCTGTCCCTCCGATATATTTGGTACCCAGACAATGTTATTTCGCTATCTAGAATACTGCCGGACAGCCAGGTTTCGGTTACTGCTATCACATCCGGAGATACTTCGGCAAGGCAAATTTTTAACTCATCAAGTTTTGATAAAAGGCTTTGTGCATTTGTATACAAGCACTTCAATTTTGCGCCAACCAAATTTCCTGTTGCGTTTGTCAATTTTATGGGCCCAACTGCGTCTCCTCTAACGTCAAGGTCGTATGTCTTTTCCGTTTCGTGATGATTTTCGGTAACTCTGGTTTCTTTAGTGAGAACGCTGGGCGTTACGGAATCAGTTCTGACATCTCTTTGGGCAATTGGTTCCCTGATGGTTTTGGCGTTAGTGAGGTGGCTGCCGTTGTCCTCAGAACAATCGGTTGGTTCAATGGAAAATTCGTATTCTTTTGAACTACCTTCCCCTTAAAAATAGCCAGATTGTGTTCGCCAGCCTTCAGTCTTGATTGTAGTTCCAAGACAAGTTCCCGGCGTTTCAGCCTTTCCGCAGGGGAGTAGTCCGGTTGAAAAAACCTCTTTATGCGAGTGACGTAGCTTAGTTTTTTTGGATAGGATCGCCTTGATTTGGTCTTTGCTCTCTAGCATTCTTTTCAGCGGTCGCGGTCGCGGCGTTCCTAGGCTGTCTTCAGACTTTTTGCCGATCCGGAATGCTTTAATAACTTTTACTTCCACGCCCGGAAGGAGCAACTGGTTTAGGAGGCCATTAAACGAAGCAAGGTCTTCGGTGACACGGTCTTCTGGTCGGACTGCAGTTGACTCGTGCAAACCCTGAATAACTAAACACTGTTTTCGATCCTGGTACTTGGAATTTTCGCTTCCTCCTGAGTTCTCCTTAGGGGCACGAGAACGGTTTACAGAGCTCTCGTTGGAATTAAGTCTACCTCTGACCAAACTCTCATCTGAAGGCTTCAATGAATCCATCAGAGTTGATTGTGACTTTGTCCTCCTGTTGTGGTGTTTCCCCATTGCAGCTTGCCACGCGTTTGTTTCTTCGGATTCAACTACGGGCTCTTTATAACACCCAAGATAGCAGGATGAGATTTGTGGTTTGCTCTGGTCGTCGTCCGTAGGATTCAGAGACTGTGCTCCTGTTATCCGGTCGTTAAGGGTAATCGCGTCCGAACATTGTGAGCTGTAACCAGTTGTAGTTTTTGATACTTTTCGTGCTTTAGTCACTGCCTTTTTAACTGGAATATTGCAAAGCGTATTTCGTCGAGTAATGTTATCTTGCAAGAGCTTCCTTAAGTCTGCAAGCTCATTTTCCAGTTTTTGAACTCTTAGTAAAATATAAGAACATCCAACGCAAGATTCGTCCTCGTAGCCAACGGATTTGGCTGCCATTACGCTTTTCGCGCGCTTTGCTGGTTTTTGGTTACAAGTATAAACTGATGGAGTGCCAGTCGTGGATGTCGAAGCCAGCTCCACAGGCTTTTCTTTAAAGGAAGTTCCGTGACTGGTTCTGTTGCTAGCAAACAATTGTTTTGAGTCCATAAATGTTAAAAACACTGCGAAAAAGAATGTTCTCCTTTGAGCGTATAACGAAAAATTTCCGACTGGCTTTTGGAGTATGGCGAGTATTTAATGCAATATGAGCAAAAATGTTTATACTTGTTCAAAAACGCTTTTGAAAAAAATACTATAAACGGTATGAAGGATATTCAGGAACGACTCAGCCGTTCGGAGATATCGAAGGTCGTGGATAACTTCAGATCTTCACGAGGGTTGTACACGTTTGGTTCCCTGAGTGGTTCTCAGTTTTTATTGGTGCAGAGCCTGCGCAGTCAACTTGAATAAGATGAAAAACAAATTCCAATTTGATCCGTTTTTGACGAATTTCGGCACAAAAAGAATTCCAGATGAGCAGGGAAGCAAGTAAGTACATTCAGTTGAAACAGTATTGTCCGGATCAGTCCTAGTGAAGTGGTAACGAAGATCAAATTGTCCAAGTTGGAGAGCGAATAATTGGTGGTTATTTGCACACGACCTTGACGTTTCATTTAACCATGTTTCAGTTAGAGCTATGAAGTCAGGTTGTAAATGGTCACCGACCAGTTTAATTTCATCCATTTTGTTCAATAAACTCTGCACATTTGTGTACATCATTTAAATCTTGTTTTCTTCCCTCGATTTCTGATGATTTTTAGTTCTTTCTTCCACATGGCGATTTTTGTTGGAAATTTCACAAGATATATCCAGTCTCCTGTCTTGGTTCAAATCTAAAGGCATTTGGTAGGGCTTTTGATCGGCACGGTTGCCATCAATTTCACCGGTTGTTCCCATTGAAACGAGCGCACCGTTTTGACGATTTTGTTGTCTACAATTTCCAAGTTGTATTCCCCCTAGTATTGACGTCTTTTCAATTCTGCCACCAGTGTCCTCATTTTCATCCGATCGGTGGGAGAGTAATCCGGCTGAAAAAAACTCCTTGATGATTATTTCGTAGTCGAGACTTTCAAGAGAGCAATAGATCTTCCTGCTGTTTTCTCCCTAAGACGACTTTTAATGGTCTTGGTCGAACCTCATGCGTTTCATTTGTAACGAGATGCCCCAATCGAAAGATCTTTTTGATGTCGACTGTCACACCAGTTTCTTGCGTATCATTCAATAAATTTTGAAATATCAGCAGATTCTGTTTTTCATTTCTTTTGGCGTTTCCCCAGTAGCCTCCGAGACTCCCTGAACTACCAGACAAAAGTATCTGTCAGGGAAAAAACTCGTTTCTGCATTCTGCTTTCTTTTAGTGATGGAAGGTTGAATCATGCCCTTTGTTACAGTCTTAAATAAAATGTTCAAATTGGTCTTCATCGGTGAGCCTGTTGGTTGATTTGCAGACATCTCTATGGACCTTTCAAACAGCGTGAGTTCTCCTGACAATGCGTTTGCTCGAATAGCACCCGGGAAACCTGAATTTTGGTTTGTGGCATCCAGGTCTGTTGATAAGTCGCAGGCCAATTTTCCGCCATTACTTTGCTGGCTACCATGCCCTGCTTCATTGTAGTTCGATAGACATGTAAAGAGCATGCTGCCGTCGCTCGTCCGTGGCATTAAAGATACCTTACGATTACTGTTTTTTGACTTTTTAGAGACCGTCGATCGCTGATTTACTTTTGTGCAGTCGGATTCTATGTGCACCAGATTTCTCGAACCTCGGGAAACGCAAGACAAAATTTCCTCCTCGCTTATTTTCTTTCTGGTCATCTGTATTTCAACTGACTCAGAGGTTTGTTCTTATGACTTCGTTCTTGTTCCATTTTTGTTTCGCTTAATGTAGTGCTTATTGACCTTTACCGTTTCCTTGCGATGATTATGGTCTAGCTTGCTGATGTTTTTCAGCTCATTTGCATCGTTTCTTGGCGAGTTAATTTTATTATGTTTGATGAGGTCTGATATTATATCCGATAGGAGATCGAGGTTTCTTTCGTATCTCAAAAGTCTGGTTGTGAGTCCTCGGCATCCATCACAGTGTTCCAGCCATTCACTGTTTAGTTAGTTTTGGTAATGTTCAGTAGTGTACTGCTTTCTTCAATATTGCTGCTTTGTGGTTCTTTTCGGTCTGCTGAGAGTGACTTGAGTATTTCTGGTAAGTTTTTGTCACATAAAAGCGAAAACGGTTAACAAAGATAGGAGAGATCATTATTTTTGAAGGATATACTATTTTTTTGTCTGCTGGCTTCCCGGGCGTGGCCGAGCGGTCAAGAGCATCGGTAGCTAATCGAGAGGTTGGTGTTTTGAGTCCTGGCCGAAGCGGTGAATAATTTTCTCGCGTGTTCGGGTCATGAACATTTGCGTTTCTCATGCCAGCAAGATCTCTACGAGGATGCATTAAGTTTTAACGAGCAGCTTAAATTATCAAGCGAATAGTTTACTGAGCACAAAAAAGAAGTGCTTTTCCGAACCGAATTCACTATCGAATGTTAATACGAAGCAAAGAATGATGCAGCCTTTGAAGTGAGCTTGCCAGTGGTTTCCGTTCCTTTCTGATGTAGACACCTTTCCTGGCGAGAGACTGTTTTCTGAAGCCTGTATGAGGCAAGATCCAAATCAAGCTTAGTTAGCTTGTTATTCAAGATTCCGATATCAATTTTCGTGTGCCTGAATATCACAATGTCTATAAACAATTATAGGCTGATCCTGATAAACAGACAATATGTGATCCAATGACAACTTATTTCGTTGAATCCTGACTTTGGGAACAGATTATTGGCCAAAAATCAAAAGCTTGGAGACGAGCGAATTTCAAACGTAAGTCCAACGATGCCGCCATAGAAACAATATGAGCAATAAATGCGCCTATTCGTTCAAAACGACTTTAAATAAATAAAAAATGATAGGAAGAATATTCAGGAACGACTCAGTTGTTTGTAGAGGTGGAAGGTCCTGGATAACTTCAGATCTTCAAGGGGTTTTGCACTTTTGGTTCACTGAGCGGTTGGTAGTATTTATTGGTGAAGAGGCTGTTTTATCAAGTCGACGAGGGTGAAACAAATTCCAATTTAATGTCGTTTTGTGAGGTAATTCGGCACAAGATAAATTCCCGAAAATTCCAAAGAGCAATTACGTTCGTGCAGTGCCAGTTTTAATTTCAGAATCAGAACAAGCGAAGTGTTACCGATTTTCAAACTGTCCAACCCGGAAAACAAAAAGATACGTGGTTCCTTTGCACACGATGACACTTTAAGAGAAAAAATAATAATAATAGTTGTATTTAATGCCGATTTACAGGCATTTTCAGACAAAATATTCAGTGGGGATCAGAATGGCAGTGAAAAAATTCCAGAATATATATTATTATAAGTTTTTACGATCTTTATGTTATTCAGAAGAAAAAACTGCCTGCCTGTGAGATGATAAGCAGTTCAGATCAGGGAAGGGCTAACACAAGTGCACTCTGTTTGCAGTCTCTCTGTCTATTTTAGGAACCGGGATTCTGCCCCAGGCAAGAGTGCACCAGTGGACGGTTGCTCGCTGTCTGCCAAAGAGGTAAACGGGTGTAGGCTGCAGAGACGGTGCTATAGCCCTCAAGTTAAGACCTGGGATTGGGTTCAGAGGCCGCGCACTTCGTTGAACTGGAACACAGATTCTATTGTGTCGACGCCCAGAATTTTTGGAAGCTGTACTCAATGCAAAAAACTAGCAAAATTTCTCTTCAAAAATAATAAATTCGCGGGATATTTATATTCTGGGGTAGTTTATTCCAAACCGAAAATAATTGACGATATTTAAGTGTGCGAGCATATTGATGAATTAAAAAGACATTGCGATTACTGCTGCGCCAATGGTGGTCAAGCTGCCTCACAGTGGTAAGGGGATTAAATGTGCGACTATTTAAAAGCTTAAACAGTAAAAGGAGTCCCTTCTGTACTCGGTGAAACCATAAGGGATCAACGTTTATAAGCCCACAGCGTTCTTGATATGACAGATTACGATGCCTTGACAATAAAATTCTTTTCGTGAAGAAGTGCTGGACCGATTCTATTTTCTTCCGTTATTTTCGCGCAGAAGGCTAAATTGAAACGGGCAGTATTCTTGGCTAGGCCTATCGTAAATTTTATAAAGCTGGGGTCTAATATCAATAGCTTTAAAATTTAACAGGATAAACCCGGCAGTTCTGCGTTTTTTGGAGACAATCATTGCGCGATGCTCTGAAAGATTGAGACCGTTGGAATATGATATGCCCAGATCCTTAATAACGCCAGGCACATTTAGATCGTGGCCATCTATGCTTAGTTGAGGCTGATGGTTGGCGCCAACAACCATAACGGAACATTTGTGCAAGAAAAGGAAAGGCGCCATGTGCAGCACCACTGGGCAAAGGCCTCAAGATCATTTTTTAATAGATCAAGCATGGTGTAACGATCTGCCGGCTTGTATCGATAGGCAACTTTTAAATCGTTGGCATACATAAATTGCCTACAATTCTGAAATAAACCTCGTACATCATTGACAAAAAGACAAACTAAGAGCGGGCCAAGTACACTACCATGAATATCTCCACTCCTCACACGTACGGGGTTTGCGAAAACATTTGAGCTCTTAATATGTTGTGTGGGAGATCTCAGGTAGGAAGATATTAAGCCAACCACTTTACCATTGAAACTAGCCCCACTCCCACAATTCCTCTGCTTTCAAATTCGCTTCTAACAACTATTAATTTCTCGCCTTCATGTATTCAAAAAGAAATAGCTCACCTAAAAAATTCACATTCAGTTGGAACTGATAACATTCCAAACTCACTTATTAAACAGTTAAGGGATTTTCCACCTTTACTAAGCAAATTATTCTCAGTATTTCTCGAAAATGGTTTCTTCCCCGATTATTGGAAAAACTTCTATTATAATACCAGTTTTTAAATCTGGTTCCCGCTCGGACATTCATAACTATCGCGGTGTTCATAAAACACCCTCTCTTGCTAAACTTTTCGAAAAAAACTAATTGCAAAAAACAAATCACGGATTTTTTTGTATAAGCAATAAAATTATCAACTTTTTCCCAACACGGCTTCTTACCGGACCGTTCTTGTGAAACCTGCCACATGTCTTTTCTAAATCTACTAACCTCTCTTCGTAATGATCATCTGTGGTAGTTATCTATTTTGATCTTAGTAAGACATTCGATAAAGTGCCTCATAAACGACTTCTAGCTAAACTAGAAGCTATAGGATTTCGTAGTCCCCTTACTGACTTTATTAGATCATACCTAAATGATCGAAAGCAAAAAGTTTAAGTAGGATCCTCATACTCACGTGCTACCCCGATTGTTAGTGGTGTCCTTCAAGGTACCGTATTAGGTCCTTTGTTGTTCTTACTGTATAAAAAATGATATTTCATCGCTATTTAAACATTCTCAATCTTTTATTTATGCTGATGACCTCAAATGCGTGTATTCCTTCTCTAACTCTACAACCGAACGGTGCCTAGAACAAATTTCATTCAGACTTAGACGCTCTTTCGGCCTGGAGCTCCACATGGCTAATGGAGTTCTCACCTACTAAGTGTCGCTACATGAGTTTCGGGCCTGTAAGGCTGCCGCAAACCTCTTATCTTTGAAGGTTGCCCATATGATTGAATGTTCCTCCATCTTTCGCCTCATGCCGATAGAATTACGGCCAAAGCTGCTCAGATTTTGCGGCTTTTATTTCTTATAATTTCTACCTTCCTGAAATTAAATTAAGACTTTATCGTATGCTTGTATTTCCCATTCTTGAATTTTTGCTGTCCTTTTCTTCGGTTTTGATGAATGAATCTAGCCGTTCAAAAATTGAAAATGTCCAAAGACATTTCACAAAAAACTCCTATTTCCGACTCTTTCAAGTACTTCCTACTCAACAAGATGCCAGCTAATGAAGCTAAAATTTCTTTGGGTCAGGAGACTTGAAGCAGGCTTTTGTCTCCTTTTTCGACTAAATAATAGTTCAACTCTCCCCAAGCTTTCTGTCATTACCCCCGTTAGTCTTCCTTATAACCTAAGAAATTCTGCACTAATTATACCTTTCCCTGCATCCTCCACGTGTAAACGCTCTCTCTTCTTTGCTTCTAGGTATAGTTTTCTTTGGAATAACTTGCCAATTGAAATTAGGTCGTTAACTAGTCTATCTGCATTCAAGCGAAGACTGCACATTTATCTTAACACTGATTCTATTAACCTTTTATTTTCCTCATCTTTTCCCAGTAGCTTTCCCCATGACTCGGAGAAAGGACCATCGGGAATTTGAGTAACCCTCTTGAAACTATATTTACGCTACCTCGAGACGCCCATGAACTATAATGTCTCCTTATATCACCCGTCCTCCAAACGATGACGTCATTCGGACGTACAAATTCGGTGGTCCACAGTCTTAAATGCTGCGGTTTCTTTGGATACTTACCATCATCAGAATTCAATTCTGGATCCTATGATGCTGAGGACTTAAGTTCATCGACGCATTTTCGTGAGATTCTGTTTCATACGCCTAAGTGATCAAGAACGAATCACCTTGACGTTTCATTATCTCATTCTGAAATGCTACTGCAGTATTACCCTATTCTACCACCTGACTATTTTTTCCTAAGCAGTTTTTTTTCTCCTACCTTCTATTCGAAAATGAAGGCCTATTGAACTCTGCCTCCATTTTCATGGTAGGAGTTTTTTTCACTGCCTATTTTTTTCTAGTTCACCATTAATTTTAAAACATTGCTAACTGTTGACATAGCAGGACAAGTTATGAATTTGTACATTTTATCTGCATACATTGTCATAACTTTATTTCGTTACTAATGTTTGCTTAGACAGTACCTTCCCGGTGCTAACCAAATATAAATTCTAAATTAGAACAGTAGCCTTTGAGCTTGATCCAGATGTGCTGTGCATCACTGAATCCTGGGCTCACTCTCTTATTTCTGACTCAACGCTTGCTATAGATAATTTCAATTTATACCGACAAGACCGCGCTGAAAAACGGAGCGGTGGTTGCCTCCTTTATAATAAGTCATCCTTTGTACATTTCCCTTTTCAGCTGAGCATTTCGTCCTTTTCTAGAATTTTATGCTTTGCTTCAGTCATCCTCCGTCACGATAAAAAAGCGTTAATTGGCTGTGTCTATAATCCTCCGTGTTATTCTGGCAATGAAAGCGAGCTCTGTGAACTATTTGAAAAAAGGTGCAGACACTCAATTTGATGTCAAAATAATCGTAGGCAATTTCAATCTGCCAGACATTGACTGGCAGGCAAATTCCTCTCCGCCTAAACATCAGAAATTGGTCGATACTATTAACTTTTAAAGCATGTTTCAATTAGTCAGTCCAGTGACTAGCAATGATAGCATTTTAGATTAAATTTTTACAACTGGTCAGATCAGTTACTATAAATGACAACAGTCAAACTGTCTTGACCTGATTTTTACCCGAGATGAGGAAATGTGCTAGACCTACATGATCGACCGCCATTAGGGTCAAGTGATCACATTACGCTGTGCTTCGAGTACTCACTGTTTTCCAAACCAAATTTACCCGATACTTGGGAAAGAAACATTTGGAAGGGGGACTATTTATTTATGAGAAGACAACTGTCAGATATATCCTGGGAAACAGAACTACATGGTGAAACCAATAAAGATTGGACAACATTGAGTTCGTTTTTGAAAAGGATTGTTTACCTCAACTGTCCTCTCAGGAGAAAGACAACCACAAACCGCCCAAAGTGGATAAACTCAAACTTGCAGGCTTCTTTCAAAAAAAGAAATCGCTTCTGGAGGCGTTACAGACAAACCGGCTCCGATGCTCACTAACGGGAATATAAGCAGCAACGCAACCTTTGTAAATGTGAGGCTACTAAACTGCGGAGGAAGTTTGAACTAAACATACTGCCAAAATCGTTGGAACACCCCAAAATGCTATGTGGCTACATACGAAGTACAAAGAGAATTCAGGAAATAATTCCTGCCCTTAGGTCTGCAGATGGAAAATTGGAGACCAACGACCAGGTTAAAGCATCCTTTTTTCCAAATTCTTCCAGACCGTCTTTACCAGAGAGACTAATAATTTTGCTGCTATTCAACCAGTTTGTCAAACAATGTGTACCCCGCCTTTCCCTTACTCATCCACCTTCTCCTCATCCACAACAGAGGACCTAGACCTAGACTTTTCACAGACCGTAGTTAAAACCGAATTACTCCCTATAAAGCCTGCCAAGTCGCCTGGGCCGGATAGAATTCCTGCATTAGCACTTAGAGAACTTGCTAACGAACTGTGTGTACCACTTTCCATCATATTCCAAAAGTCCTTTGAAGAAAGCAAACTCCCGGAAGAATGGAAGTGCGCATTCATCGCCCCAATCTATAAAGGGGGTTCCCGACTCGACTGTGAAAATTACCGCCCTGTCAGTTTAACTTGCATACCGTGTAAAAATAATGAAGCGTATTATCAAGAGGCATTTAATGCGCTATCTGGAAAACAACCAAATCATATGCGATGCTCAACACGGCTTCCGTCCAGGACGTTCCTGTCTCACTAGTGCCCTTCAGTCGCACGAAAAATGGACAAAGGCCACTGATAAGGGTCATGCAGTAGATGTTATATTTTTGAATTCAAAAAGGCCTTTGATAGTGTACCACACGGGCTTCTTTTACAGAAGATTTGGAACGTAGGAATTCAAGGAAAACTGTTCAATGGGATCAAGAGTTTCTTGTGTTTCAGAGTACAGAGAGTTGTTGTTGGAAACTCTAGTTCAGAATGGGCAAAAGTAGGAAGGAGTGTTCCACAGGGTTCTGTTTAGGGCCCCTAATCTTCCTAATCTACGTAAACGACTGTCTCAATGACCTTGATTGTGAAGCTGTCATGTTTGCAGATGACATTAAAATATGAACTGAAGTCAGCTGCGCTGATAACGCAAAAGGGTTACAATCGAATTCAATTCAATTCAATTCAATTGATTGAGGGAAATAGGCATGGGCCTTTGAGTACCCTATTTGTTACGTAAAATTAAGTGCGGTATACAGAGAAACCGTGTGGGTTGCAAAGGTACAAAAGGCGGTCATAAAATATGACAAGTGGTGCACAACTCTCGAGGGTTAAGATAAATTTCTCATCGCTCAGGCTCGTTGCGGAACATAAAACTGTCAAGGTTCCTTTTAAAGCTTCCCAGCGATGGTGACAGCACAACGTCTTCAGGGAGGGCATTCCATGGTTTAATCACTCTGACAGGGAAGGAGAACTTGCGGACATCCAGTCTCGCCTGCTGGACACGCAGTTTTAATGGGTGACCTCCGAGATGGGTCGTGGTGGCAAATTCAAAGAAGCCCGAGAATTCCAGGCAACAACCCAATCCCTTCACAATGCGGAATGTCTGCAGGAGATCACCACGCATTTGCCTATAACTCAAAGGGAACAGATTTAGATTCATTAGGCGGGTTGGATATGGCAAGGAGCTTTGACTTCTAACCATTTTGGTGGCTTTTCCTCTGTACTCTTTCGAGGCAGTTCTGATCTTGAACTGTCCAGGGTTTCCACGCGTGCATAGCATATTCCAAATGCGGCCTGATGAATGTTCCAAAAGTCTTAGCGAAAAGATCTTCATCGAAATCCAAAAAGGCTCGTCTGATCGCATGCAACACCGAAATTGCGCTCTTCGCCACTTTCAAGCAGTGAGACGATGGTTTTAAGGTGGTGGTCGTCAGCACACCAAGGTCCTTTTGGGTTTCCACGTCTTTTAAGGCTTCACCGTTGAGAAAGTAACTTCTACTTTCAGCAGATCCAGCTGGGTTGCCTAAGCGATGTATTGTACACTTATCGACGTTGAACCGCAAAAGCCAATGATTCTACCACTCCTCCAACCGAGTTCGGTTGATCTGCAGTTTATCTTCGTATCGACCATTGAGCCAAGGGCTCGTTGCTTTGTCGGTTGTGATCGGGAATATTATGAAAGTATGGGGCTCACCGATCTGCTTAAGGAACATGTATGTTCCGTTGTGCACTGGAGCTCAGACTAGAGCTCTTGCAGGCGGTCGCATAGTGACGTGTAGCATATGATGAAATGGAACCGACAAAGACAAGGGAGACCGGAATGGCCATTTCTGGCTTATTAGCCGTCATCAGCCAGTCATACCCAATCCCAAGTGTGGCACACCTGGGATTCGAACCCGCGACCTTTGGTATTTGAGTCAAACGCTCTACCATTGAGCCAAGGGCTCGTTGTTTTGTCGGATGTGATCGGGAATATTATGAAAGTGTGGGGCTCACCGATCTGCTTAAGGAAAATGTATGGTAGAATATCGACAAACTAAGTGCCTGGTCGGCTAGGTGGTTTCTTAAGTTTAATGTATCAAAGTCCGTAATCCTACACATAAGCGCCGGTTGAAAAGTATCTCTGAAACTCCAGTACTTTACTAATGGCACTGCATTAAAAGAGGTTGAAACATACAAAGATCTGGGCATGTGGACAACTGCGAATTTGATGCCCTCAGAACACCGTAAGGAAGCAGTCCAGAAGGCAACATGTACACTACATTGGATCAGACGTGCGTTCAAAATATTCCCCCCTGATCTCTTCGGAAAAGTCTATGGCGTCTTTGTGAGACCGCATTTAGATTACGGAATACAAGCCTGGATACAATGGATGAAGAAAGATGTTGACCTCCTCGAACAGGTGCAACGGAGAGCAACGAAGATGGTTGATGGTCTTAAGACTTTACCGTACCAAGACAGATTGAAAAAGCTTGACTTCTTTCCTATTTCCTACAGGCACTTATGGTGTAGCCTGCTCTGGACATTCCGGACTATCCGGGGCCATGATTCCTCCCTGAGATCGGAGGATTTCTTCGACTTTGCCTGCACAACTCATCTGCGTGGTCATCATTACAAGTTTAATAGCGAACGCACGCGATTGAACCTCAGAAAGTTTTGTTTCAGCCAACGATTGGTACGACCTTAAAACTCATTACCAAGCGAGATGGTTACCTCTGACATCATTACTGATTTTAAAAGAAGGCTTGATGGCATTATATTTTACAAAAGACGACTTTCACAACATGATTACTTAAAATCAGCCTTTTAAAATCTTTTGGGCTCTAATTTCGTTCCACAATGTTTCGCCTATGGCTATGAAAATGCATTTGATGTTATGCTATGCTTTGACTGAAACATTTTTAAATGTACACCATTTTATATTGACTGTACACATGCAATGATAACTTGACATTATTTTATTTTATTTTATTTATTTATTGCCAGTTTACAGGCAAGGTCAAAAAAATATACAGTAGAGGGTCAAGCTGACAGTGAAAAAAACTCCTGATCGTTGTTTCAGGTGTTTTCAGGAGAAAAACTGCAGCTTATTGAGTAATTAAAGTTCTGGACAGGGACGCGTAAACACAGGTGCCCGGTAAAGAACCTCTCCATTCAGTGTTACGGATCCGATATTCTGCACCAGCAGGTATTTCGGCGAGCGGCTGTTCGCTGTCGACTGAGAAATAAGCCGATTGAGGTCTGCAGCGCCAGTAATTTTTCCCCTCAGCATGAAGACCGGCACAGGATTCAGAGTCCATGAACGCCATCAGAACCGAAGAGAGCTTCAACAGAGTCAGCACCCAAAAAGTTTTTGGAAGGTGTCCTGAATGTAGAAAACTAGTGACAGTTCGCGTAAACAAGGGATAGCTTTGCTGAATTTTGATACTTCTAGGTAACTTTTTCCAGATTGCTATAGCGTTTACCGAAAAAAACTGTCGGTATCTAACTGTGCGTGCCAAAGGAAGAAATAAAAATACATCTCGATGACTGGTGCGCCGAGAGTGGTCGAGGTGCCTCAGAGATGTAAGGGGGTTAAATGTACGACTGTTTAGTAGTTTAAACAGTAAAAATTGTCCCTTCTGTAATCTGCGAAGCCACAGCGGGTCAAGGCTTGTAAGCTCACAGCGTTGGTTATAGGACAGGTTTCGGTGATCTGAATAGAAAACTCTTTTGTAAAGAAGTGCTGGACTGATTCTATCTTCTTTCGTTCACAAGCGTGCAGAAGACTAAATAGAAACGAGCAATATTCCAGACTAGGCCTGACATACGTTTTATAGAGGCTGATTCTAATTTTGACGGTTTTGAAATTTCTGAGAATAAACCCAGTAGTTTGGCGTGCTTTCGAGACAATCAGGGGCGCAGTGCTCTGACAGATTAAGACTACTAGAGTATGATATGCCCAGATCCTTTATAAGTCGGGGCACGTTTAGATCGTGACCGTCTATGCTTAGGTTGGGCTGATGGTTGTCGCCAATAACCATCACGGAGCACTTTTGCCAAGAAAGTGAGAGGCGCCATGTGCGACACCACTGAGCAAAGGCCTGAAGATCCGTTTTTAAGAGCTCAAGCACGATGTTGCGATCAACCGGTTTTATATCGATAGGCAACTTTTTAAATCGTCAGCGTACATAAAGGGCCTACCATACTGAAAACAATCAGGAACATCGTGACAAAGAGGCAAAATAGAAGCGGGCCGAGCACGCTGCCCTGAATAACTCCGCTCCTCACATGCGTGGGGTTGGAGATAACATCAGAAATTTTAACCCGTTGTGCGCGAGCATTCAAATAGGAAAATATTAAGTTCAGAAGCTTGTTACCTATGCCGAAGGAGGCAAGTTTCAGCAGTAGGAGATCATGGTCAACACGATCAAAAGCCTTAGTGAAATTGAAGTAAACGGTGTAAATTGCAAAACCGCTGTCTCTAGATTGTAGCACATGATCAAAGAAAGAGAGCTGGCAAGTGTCACAAGACCTTTTTTCGAGAAAACCATGCTGAGCCGCATTAAGTAGGTTATTTTCTCTTAGGTGACACATCATCTTGTCTTTTATCAAGGTCTCAAAGATCTTCGAAACTGCTGGTAGTGTATTTATTGGTCTAAAGTCGTCAAATGACGTAGGTCGGCCGTGTTTCGGAGTAGGCAGTATGTGCGATTCCTTCCATAAAGTAGGGAAAGTTTAACTTTCAAGAGCAAGATTAAATATCTTATACAGAAGGGACGGAAATATATCGTTTGCATCCGCCTTTAGAACGCTAACCGGGACGCCATCTGGTCCTGGACTGTAAGATTGACGAAAACGCCGAATGGCTACGGTCACGTCCCAGAGGGTAAAAGTTATGGTTTCGAGGACGTTACCGGTCCAAACCCGGATGTTAGGAAAGGGCGCGACGGTATGTTCACTAAACGTTCTAGACAAGAAAGCATTGAAGCTATCAGCAGTCAACTTAGCGTCAGCTATTGGGTTTCCTAAAGCATCTCGAAGTACGGGGTGCTGCGTTTTTCTCTGCGTTTTTAGTGTGCGCGAAAAAAGCTTTGCAACATTTAACGAAGGGTTTTCGGCAAAGGCAACCTCATCGGCTTGTCGTTTTTCGTCAGACAGCCTCTTAGCCTCTTCAAAGATTTTCTGGATCACGGGCAGGACGGAGGTGTCGTTTTGTAGATGAAAACGACGGAGAGTCTACGCAGTCTACGGCGGAATGATAAAGGTAGGTAGACATCATCCTTGACATTAATTATTTTCTTACGGGGAACAAAACGAGAAATGAGTGGACCTAGAACTTTTTAAAAAGTATCAGTACAAACATTCACATCCGAACATACAAAGAAGTTAGTTCAGTCGTGGGAATTTAGGTGTGTTAGCAATTCCCTCATATTTGCTGATCTGAAATCACGAAAAAAGCTATCTTTTTTGGAAAACGTTAATAGGTTCATCAAGGGCAATGCCTGTAACACTTCAAAATATACAAATATATAAATGATAAAATTTTAGATTTAATTTTTTCAAATGATGTCCACCCTCTCTTTATGAAGTTTCATCATGATCTTTTCACAAGTGATCACGCAATAATTCACTGTTGTTTTCCAGTCCCCCTTCTTACGAAACCTGAGGTTAAATGCAATAACCTCGACTTTGCTAACACAAACCATGAAATGATAAATAATTTCGTAAGCAATCTAGATTGGCATAGCATATTCGCAATCAACGATCCAATCGTTTTCCGTGAGCTATTTCAGAGCCTCACAGAACAAATGCAGGCTTTAATCCCGTTAAGGATTTTTAATTCAAATACAGCTTCTTCTACTGTTCCGCATTTTCTCCAGAACAGAGTTAATAAATTACGAAAACAACTGAAAACATTCTTCTAAAGCTCTTTGTCAGTTCATTTAAGGATTGCACAAATATTTGAATAAGCATCGAAAATTAGGCTCGCGAAAGATAAGCACAGGTAGTCTCGGGCACTAAGTGATGGCAATTCATCCAAATCTGTTGCTCATATCTTCCATGTTCGGTCATCGGCTAAGCGTCTGAATGTAACTCCGCCCTTTCGACTGTAACAAAAAATTTGTAACAGACGATTTGGGCAAAGCAGAGTTGTTAAATTCGTTTTTTGCCAACCAATTTACCACTGAAACTAGCCCCATTCCCACAATTCCTCCGCTTTCAAATTCGCTTCGAAGAACCATTAATTTCTCGCCTTCATGTATTCAAAAGGAAAAAGCTCACCTAAAAAATTCCCGTTCGGTTGGAACTGATAACATTCCAAACTCACTTATTAAACAGTTAAGGGATTTTCTACCTTTACTAAGCAAGTTATTCTCAGTATTTCTCGAAAAATGGTTTCTTCCCCGATTACTGGAAAACTTCTATTATAATACCAGTTTTTAAATCTGGTTCCCGCTCGGACATTCATAACTATCGCGGTGTTCATAAAACGCCCTCTCTTGCTAAACTTTTTCGAAAAAAACTAATTGCAAAAACAAATCACGGATTTTTTTGCATAAGCAATCAAATAATAAACTTTTCCCAACACGGCTTCTTACCGGACCGCTCTTGTGAAGCCTGCCACATGTCTTTTCTAAATCTACTTACCTCTCTTCGTAATGATCATCTATCTGTGGTAGTTATCTATTTTGATCTTAGTAAGACATTCGATAAAGTGCCTCATAAACGACTTCTAGCTAAACTAGAAGCTATAGGATTTCGTAGTCCCCTTACTGACTTTATTAGATCATACCTAAATGATCGAAAGCAAAAAGTTTAAGTAGGATCCTCATACTCAAGTGCTACCCCGATTGTTAGTGGTGTCCTTCAAGGTACCGTTTTAGGTCCTTTGTTGTTCTTACTGTATATAAATGATATTTCATCGATATTTAAACATTCTTAATCTTTTATTTATGCTGATGACCTCAAATGCGTGTATTCCTTCTCTAACTCTACGACCGAACGGTGCCTAGAACAATTTCATTCATGCTTAGACGCTCTTTCGGCCTGGAGCTCCACATGGCTAATGGAGTTCTCACCTACTAAGTGTCGCTACATGAGTTTTGGGCCTGTAAGGCTGCCACAACCTCTTATTTTTGAAGGTTGCCCTATGATTGAATGTTTCTCCATCAAGGACTTGGGCTTAAGCTACACCAATAAATTAGATCTGTCGCCTCATGCCGATAGAATAACGGCCAAAGCTGCTCAGACTTGCGGCTTTATTTCTTATAATTTCTACCTTCCTGAAATTAAATAAAGACTTTATCGTATGTTTCAGTTTATTTGGTGAGGATAATAGGCAATGCCTTTGAAAACACTATAGAGCCTTTGAAAACCCTAGCAATGTTTGTATTTTTCATTCTTGGATTTTGCTGTCCTTTCTTCGGTTAAATGAACGAATCTAGCCGTTCAAAAATTGAAAAATGTCCAAAGACATTTCACAAAAAACTCCTATTTCCGACTCTTTCAAGTACTTCCTACTCAACAAGATGCCAGCTAATGAAGCTAAAATTTCTTTGGGTCAGGAGACTTGAAGCAGGCTTTTGTCTCCTTTTCCGATTAAATAATAGGTCAACTCTCCCCAAGCTTTCTGTCATTACCCTCGTTAGTCTTCCATATAACCTAAGAAATTTCGCACTAATTTTTACCTCCCCTGCATCCTTCACGTGTAAACGCTCTCTCTTCTTTGCTTCTAGGTATAACTTTCTTTGAAATAACTTGCCAATAGAAATTAGGTCGTTAACTATTCAATCCGCATTCAAGCGAAGACTGCACATTTATCTTAACACTGATTCTATTAACCTTTTATTTTTTCCTCATCTTTCCCCAGTAGCTTTCCCCATGACACGGAGAAAGGAACATCGGGAATTTAAGTGACCCTCTTGAAACTATTTTTTCGCTACCTCGAGTCCCCCATGAACCATGATGTCTCCTTATATCACCAGTCATCTAAACGATGAAGTCATTCGGGTGTACACATTCGGTGGTCCACAGTTTAAAATTCTGCTGTTTCGTTTTATTCTTACCTTCATCAGAATTCAATTCTTTATCCTAAGATGCTGAGGTCTTAAGTTTATTGACGCATTTTCGTGAGATTTCTGTTTCATATGCCTAAGTGATAAAGAACGCATCCTCTCGACGTTTCATTATCTACTGCAGCATTATACTGCAGCATTACCCTAATCTTCCACCTGACCTTATCTTCCTAAGCCGTTTTTCTCCTACCTTCTATTCGAAAATGGAGGCGTATTGAACTCTGCCTCCATTTTTAAGGTAGGAGTTTGTTTCACTGCCTATTTTTTCTAGTTCACCATTAATTTAAAAACATCGCTAACTTTTGACCTAGCAGGACAAGTTCTGTCGACATTATTAAGTATTTGTACATTTTATCTGCACACTTTGTCATACCTTTATTTCGTAACTTATGTTTGTTTAGACAGTGCCTTGCTGGTGCTAACCAACTATTAATTCTAAATAAATAAACAGCTCTCCTTACTGTCGCATTAGATGATCGGTGTGTATTATCAAGTTTGGTAAAAGAAAAACATAATTTTAAGGATATCTTTATAATTTTTTCAAGCAGTTGTTTGACAAAATCTCTCGATGAACCAGTACTTAAGGCGTTATAAAGACCTGTCACACTTTTACCCAGACAAGAATTGCAGACTTGCTGAGTGAGTTGTTGATAAAGAGACCTATTCAGCAGTTTGGCAAATTGTTACTGATGTTAATGTTAAGCCCTTTGTATATTTTAGAGGAATGACTTCTACGTAGTTGCTTAAGCTGAAACCCATCAAAATGTTAGCTTCTACGTGTCATGTCTCTAATTTTTTTCATTTTTCCAATATATAACTTGTTTTTCTGGTGCAAATGCAATTTCTTTTAATTCAATTTATTGAGGGAAATAGGCATGGGCTTTTTAAGTACCCTATTGATCTTGTTGATTATTTTGTCACTCGACTGAAGGTGCATTTTCCCGCAGGCATATGAACCATCCTTCATTTGTTTTAAAAATAGGTATTTCAACCCTTGAAGAAGAAAGACTTATTATGATCTATTGTTACCAGCGTGTGTATATGCAACAGAACAGAAGGCTGTCCAGAAAGCACCGTAAGAAGGTCGCTTTCTGCTGTGCTGTGTACCACAGCACCGACTTTGGGATTTAAGTGTCTGTGAGCTGAACAAGGGCGAAAGATAAATCCATCGGAGAGCTAAGTTAAAAAAGGCGATTCCGCTAGGAATCCTCTTGTGTTTATTTATCTCCATAAAATCAAATCGGTTAACTTCCACAACATAACCCATCTTAGGTCGGATAAAAATATTTCAACTAGTCAATTAACGAAGTAATTTAATGTATCCATATGTTGAAAACTAGAAGCACCCTCTTCACGTGGGAAATCACTGTAAAAGTAGAAACTGTCAGCACCTAAAGAACTCATTTTGTAGACGTCGTGAAGGTTCAACAGTCCGTTCATTGTGGAACTTTCAAAGCTGCAACTTTCGAACCTCCATATGCAGGCCTTTGCTTGTTTCTCAGTGGGAGAGCACTGCAAGACATAGAACTTCAAGAGGTCCTTGGCGTGCTGATGTCAGCATCATTAGAGCTGGTGGCTTATTCTGCTGATGATAAAAAATGGGCAAGATCGGTGATGCCCGCTAGCAAGCAAATCTTTTCGCACTTTATGAATACTTCTTCTCTAAAATCTTCGAAGTATCTGCGAGGTTACATTTGGAGTGCGCGATACAAGACTAGATAACTTAAGCAACTCCTAATCAAATGGCTCTAAGTGCCAAAGTTCGTTACTCCATATAGGCTTCCTAAAAATTCTAAACCTATCTCCCTTAAAGGGCAAATAAACACGTGGAGATTCTTTTGTAAGTATCTGGCATTGACAGCGGATACAGGTGCTGTCCAACCTTCGGCTAATTCGATGAATTCAAAAGACGACTTGGCGAGCATACGCGCTGCTTTCGATAACTTCACTTCGGGACGGTGCCAGTATAGGGAAACGTTGGAACTCAGTAGAAATTTAAAACATGAAATCGATAATGTTCGTCCGTTTGTGTGGGTTTATCTGAGAAATTTGCATAGGGGGAGGATGATAAGAGACAGTTTGATAGGCGGCAGTAAGTGTTTGGTAGAGCCATTCTAGGAGAAGGGGAGGACAGAGATGGCGCAGGGGATGCATGCAGTTAAGTGGCCGTTGGTCAAGCTAAGTGCGGAGCTTGTATGAGGTTCTTTTGTGCGCACAAGACCGGCTTCTTCAACCTAATGGCAGTCGCTTCTGCTGCTGCTAGTAGACGTTGACTCAGTGGCTTGGGGTATTTTAGTGGGACCTTTTAAATTACACAAAAAAGCTTTGCTGGGGTCCACACTATGCCCAGTGTCAACAAGATATGCAAGGATGGCTCTTTTTATGCTCTTGACTTCCCCTTTGCTCAGCCATGCTGGGATATGTTCTTTTATACTTTTGGATAAGGGCCGACTCGTGCGACCAAAACAACCTGCTCAACAGGAGCAAGTAAATGAGTAAATGCACATGGAGGTGGTCTGAGCCGGCAACCCAGCAAATAATACAAATCCTATAACGTGCGTGTCAATCCCTTCAAGCTCAAAAGATAACCCAATTTGTCTCCGAGTTAGTATTCCTATGCAAAAAGCTTTATTGAGCACACCGTTACTACCAAAAAGCCAAAAAATGTCAACGCAAGTAATAAAAGTGCTCCAATTTCTCCAAACTCTCATAAGACACGAATAACCTCTTATAATAACACCTCAACTCCCTCAAATTCAAATGCATGGCATATGAGTAAACCAACGCATGCTAAACGTTCAAACATAGTAACAACTTATGGCAGCCAAAGCAGTTACCTAGGCCGGCAAACCTTCCCGACAATAACCCCAGGTATCTACAGTAACCGCTTAGTAAATCCTTCCCCCCATATGGGGCATAACCTCTGCACTCAACCCATGCTCTCTAACACCTACACACAACCCATACACTTTGACCCATGCACTCAAATACCACCACCCTCTCAACACATACACTCTTACCCATTCACTCATCTCTCACCATACACATCAACATACCTTCCAACAGTTACACACTTCCCTTCTACTAGCCTATCGCAAAATCAAAACAGTTTACGAAATTAGTTTTTTCACAACAGCTGGGCTCTTCCTATCCGACATCCTAAGTATCGCACTTATTAATGCGAGATCGATAGTACATAAAATACCACAACTTAGGACATTCGTTGAAGCCTATAATCCCGATATAGTTTGTTTAACGGAAACATGGTTTAATGAATTAACATCAAATGCTTCGCTATTTGTCCCAAACTACAAGTTCTATCGACAAGACCGCATTAATAAACGAGGCGGTGGCTGTATGATATACATCAAAACTACCATTGAACAAAGTGGTTTCGATGTTTCACACGAAATTTTCCCTGGCGAAGCATGCTTGCCACAGTAAAATCCCTATCGCACAAAAATATACTTATCGGATGTCTGTACACTCCTCCAGAATGTTGTAATGATGACACTGGCCTAACCAATCTAATAGATACTTTATCAAATATTCAATTTGAATATAAGATAATTGCAGGCGATCTAAACCGTCCTGAAATAAACTAGGCTAAACTATCAGCCCCCACCAGACACGATGAACTGCTTTCATCAATTTCTTCCATAACTGGACACAAATAATCAATAAACCGACCCGAGGAAACAACATACTAGATATTATTCGCACAAATGATATCTGGCCCCTACATACGCATTACGACAGCATAACCTTTGAAAGTGATCATAAGGCAATAATAACAATGCTCCTCTAAACATAAATGTAACATCAGATTCTAGTTACATTAACATAAATCCAAAAGAACTCGACATTGACTATATGAACAAATATGTAAGTTCACTAGACTGGAGTTTATATGTTCTAACGACATCCACGACGGAAGCTGTTAACCTTTTATACTCTACTCTTTTTATAATTCGAGATACCTTAATAGATGAGAAATCCCCATATAAGTCACAAATTCCTAACTTCCTTTCTAAGAGACTAAAAAAATTTAAAAACAACTTCATGATCCCTTAGTTAGTTATTTATCCACACTCAGACGAATTAGGGAAATTCATGATCTAGTTGAAAAAATGGAAGCAAATAAAAACATAGCAGCGGAACGCCGGGCAATAGAGTCCTCCGAAAAAACAACCCAGATCTTTCGGAAGCAAATAAAAACTAATCGAAAACCAGGTCCCCAACTCATGATTGATGACGCAGGACAAGTAATAACGGACGATAACCAAATAGCAAATTTATTCAATAAGTACTTCTCAGCCAACTATTCAGTTGAGGAGGAGCCGATTCCCCACCCAACAGAAATGACAAAATTTACCTTCAATGAGATCTGTTTTAGCGAAGAAACCGTCAAAAAAGCTATCAGACAACTTTCTAATGCCACCTCTTATGGGACGGATAAAATCCCACCTTGCATACTGAAGCATATGATAAATGCTCCAATACTGCTTTCTAGTCTATTCTCATTACTCCAATCGAAAAGTATGTATCCAGAAATCTGGAAATAATCAAGCATTACACCAATCTTTAAAAACGGGAACCGATCTGATACACAAAGCTATCGTGGTGTTCACCGAACAGCGGTAATAGCAAAAATATAAGAAAAAATAATTTCCAAACAAATGCTAAACTATCTAACAAACGCTTACCTCATACCTTCCTCTCAACACACTTTCTTACCTAAAAAGTCATGTCAGTCCTGCCATCTCACCTTCCTTGAATTCGTTTCAAGTAACAGAGATGACGGAAACACGGTAGCTACGATATAATTTGACCTAAAAAAGCGTTCGATAAAGAACCCCATCAAAAGGCTTCTAGTGAAGCTAAAAAGTCATGGGATTGGGTCTCCCTTCTTGACTTTCTAAAATTTTACCTTCAAAACCGATATCAGGTAGTACAAATTCGAAACGTAGTCTCAGAACCATCTCATATTAGTAGTGGAGTACTTCAGGGGACTATCCTGGGTCCCTCCTATTTCTTATATACATTCACGACTTATCCTCTATATCAACGTCAGCTAAAAACATTTTTTTATATGCGGACGACTTAAAACTTGCATATGCATATAACCAGCATACAGTAGCCAGTATGCATAGAACGATTGAAAATGATCTTAAAAAAACTAAGCGAATGGAGTACTCTATGGCAAATGCCATTCTCTCCATGTAAATGTCATCTCCTGATCTTTTGGTTCACAAAAAACTTCCTCCCATATTTTTTTCAATAATCAGGAAATAACCGAGACAACATCAATAAAAAGACTTAGGTCTTAGCTATACAAATACTCTTGATTTATCTCCCCACGTTAAACAAATGTCACCAAAAAGCCACTAGACTGTGCGGATTCATTTGTAAAATTTCTCCTTACCTGCCCTAAAGACAAGACTATATAAAATGTACGTTTTACCTCTCTTGGATTACTGCTCAATTTTTTTGGCATTATGCCATCAGATGGCCGAAAAGAAACTAGAAGCCATTCAAAGATGCTTTTACCAGATCCTTATCCAAATGTGATGCCTTTCAAGGCTCATACATGGAACTATACGATAGATATGGCCTTCAACCCGTCTGGATCAGAAGACTCAAAAAAATGGTCTCACTTTTTCTATTCAAAATCACACACGACCAAGATATTCTCAGAATGAATATACTAACAAATCAAAAACGGTCCCCGAGACACTAGAAATTCAGAAAAATATTATAAAAATTTCGAAATTCAAAAAGGCCCAACGATCCAACTTCTATTCCATAAGATACGCGACAATATGGAATGCCCTGCCAAATTCTATTAGAAATAGTCGAACCATACGAGAATTTATAATAAAAAACTCAAACAATATATGTTAAATAATAGCACACATCTATTTTTTAATAAGATAGGGCATTTTTCAACTCAGTTCTTCAACATAGAATTCGGGCCGAAAGGGCTCTGACGTGGCAGTGACTGTTGGCGATAGCTTCTTCAATCCTGAGTTCTCCCGATGAGCTGCCTTATCTGCACCTAGAAGTCAAGCTGAAAATCCAAACGTACTTTGCGTGCGGTGATAGCCATTTCACTAGAACCGGATACTCAGGCCAGAATCTCCCATGATTATTTATTTCATGTCCTTTTATAAACCACCTACGGCGACCTGCAATGCACACAGAGATTAAGAATCTTATCATCTGGTTATGTGGTACACCCTCTGGTTATGGGCAAGCTATAAGTGGTGGTTAGTGACCTACAAGACTCATAAATACCTTTCTTCTGGCTATGCACAAGGGCTCTCAATTTAATGATTTATATATCCATTATCTAAAAGCAGCTTTTTCTATCTTTAAAACTATTTTTAAAAAAATTATGATAACTTTACATTTTAAAAATGTTTTTTTGGATAGCGTCTTTATTTTTTTATGTATAATTTTATGATTAGAAAACAATTTGCTTTAAAACAAACTTGCAAAACTTATTATTTTTTATCCCTGTCTGTTAGTAGTATGTTTTTTTCCGTTTTTAACATCATTTATGCTCTATGTTATTCGAATGCGCAATGAGCCGCACGTCTAGGTTTTGATATAGCTTTATGAAACGAATGGTACTAGCTGTTTCATACAGCTAGATCAAACATAATCAACACTATGATATATAATACAAATATGAAGACTGTATGACTGCATTGAAAGTTTCTTACCGTTGAACTCTTCTTGCTCCTAATCTATTTTCCCCTTTTTAGCAATCAGTCAACTAAGTCTAATTATTCGGCAGACCCCACACCGGAATCGACTGCGCTTGTAGCGGCCGAGAATGTCAAAGATAGCCCACACTGTGGAGTATATCACTAGGACAATCTGTAGCCATATAACGTCGGCAGAATCGTTACACACTTCATCATGCACACATGTATAGATTGCAGGAGAGAATAAGTTTATAACGTAAGGTATCTATGTTAACAGTAACAAATTTTAGATAGTAAAAGAGAAATATAAAGATACAAGCGAATACTGGGGACTTATACAATCGATCCGTTTGGAGTGGGAGGTGGTCACGAATGATCAGTTAGATACCGGTGGGGAGTGCAGTGCTGTTTGCAAATGCGGGTGAGGGTTGTGGAGATGCTGACGGTCAGGGATTTTCGAGACGGTACGACAGCGGTAACGAGGGGAGATGTCAGCGATAGGGAAAGAAAGAACACCGGCCATCTTCACAGACCATCGATCACACCATTCCCATCCGGGATCCGCTCGAAAAGTGCTCCCAGTTCATTCAAACAATTCTGTCGGAACTGTGGTTCGTTACACGCTCGCATCTGATTGGAAGTACCTATCCCTTCGAATCGACCGCAGACGTTTCTACCTCTGTCAAATGAATACCCTCGAACGTCAATAACAGACTAGTCTTGACTCTAAACATTATTTCCCTGATACATTCATCTTCCTTCTGTATAGCTATTTTAATTCATTTTTGCTTTTTCTAAACCTTGGAAAACAGTTTTTTTTACTTAAAACAAATCGTCACTTCAACACTGCTATTTACGCAAACAATCAGACCAAAGCTTAAGTGTTTAATTAAAAGAGGAGTTTGTTTTAGGTTTTTCCTGTGTTCTAAGGATTTGACAGCGCCAAGCAGTGCCAAATCAAATAACCTAAACCTATCCTTGCCTTCGCCTCGAAAAAGAAGGTTGGTTGAGATCACTGGGAACGTTTGTGTAACGGCTTGGTTAAGGCGTCTTTTCAGGAGTTCACTAGCCACATCCCCTTTAAAGGGCACTTTGAGGAATAGAGTTTTCTTTTCCACAGTAACCTTGGCAGATTTCACTGGTCTTGCGAAACGATGCTTTGTAATAAACCGAAGGTTCTGCATCTTCCCAAGCTCCTCATCAATACCTTCTGCCATGCAAATGTTTTCTGGCCATTTGCGCTAAGCAGCGGACTAGATTGCGTTTCTGTTTGAGAGGTACGAAACTGCTAAAGTTCATATATTGCCCAGACTAGGTTTTCTTTCTATAAACGCTCCTTCGGATGCTGCCGTCAGGTCGTCTGTTTAGAAGGACGTCTAAGAAAGCGAGTGAACCTACTCTTTCCATCTCCATTGTAAATTTGATCGACAGATGTGCTCGGTTTACAGTGTTTAAGAGCTCGTCTACGTTTGTTACTTCTTTGAAAATTGCAAAGATGTCGTCGACGTATCGGCCGTAGTGTCTTAGCTTATTGATCTGTCACCTTAACTGAAATTTCTCCAGCTTGCCCATAAAGACATCAGCTAGGAGAGGTCCAAGTGGCGAACCCATAGCAATGCCTTCTATTTGTCTGTATATTTGGTTATCAAAAATGAACTGCATATTTAACGTGCATCTTAGTAATAATCATTTCAGTGCATTTGTCGGTAATCCTGTTTCTTGCTCACTGGTCAATAGGAATTCACAGAAATAATCGACTGTCTCAGTGACAGGGACGTTTGTAAAAAATGGTAAGACATCCGAAGATAGCATCTTCGTGCCGTTTTAACTAAGGTCTTTGACGTCTTCAATAAATTCTAAGGTATCTTAGTAGCTACGTGGCGCTAGCTGACGTTGTACAGGCTTTACTATCTCTGCTAACCACTTTGCTATGGCATGATAAGGAGAGTTTTGCATGTCTAAAATCGGATGAAGTGGGAAGCCTTCTTTGTGGATCTTCGGTAGACCATAGAGTCGAGGGATTTGTGTACCTACATTTCTGAGGCGTTCGAGGTCACGGTCGCTTAGAAAACCCCCTGCATGGAGTCTTTTTAAGCAGTCAGTCAATTATGCCTCTACTTCATCAGTGCAAACATTTTTTATGCACTTCTCTGAATTAATTTTGGTCGGATAGTATGGAGTGCATCTTCATTACATAGTCTGATCTGTTCATTTTAACTATGCTTGTTCCTTTATCCGGTCTTGTTATCAGGATGTCTTGGTTCGCTTGAAGCTGTGTCAAATTCTCTGTGTGCTTTTGTTAGCAATCCCGAATTTGCGGTCTCTTGTTCAAGTACTGATAAGTAGAATTCTCCAGCGTTGATTGGAAGTGTTGAATGCTCTCTGCAGATACGGGCTTTAGGTCGTAAGTTTGGTTCCAGAGATTCTCAAATTGGGTTTCTAACTCTAATTGACTACGCTTTCGACGAGGCAAGCAACATTTTGAACCTAGGGATAATGCTTCGAGCAACGTTTTATCGAGTGGCATAGAAGAATGGTTGTGGACGTACCGATCGGGATCTTTTGGAAAATTTGATTGTGGCTTTAATTCTTGCACTCTTTGAAGAAGTGACGATCTTTTTACGTCTCCAACGTTTTCTTCCTATGGTTTGAGTATAGCTGCTTAATTCTTGTCTTTCGTCTTCTGTCAGGATATCAACAACGGCAGTGCGTTGACACACGTGACGCTCTAGTTCTTCTATCTTTATTCGAGTGCTTTCCAGTTGGTTCTCAGCGTATCGCCTTAAGGTTTCCATGGTGAAAACTGTATGACTACACCTGAGCGCTCTCCAGTAGTGATTTGGGTATTCATTTCTTTCAATACAGTCCCCAATAAAATTGGTCAGTATTTTCGCCTCCACCAGTTTGGTTTTGAAACGCAGGTACCCATTGAGTGCCTTTAACACCGTAGGATCTTTGGACTGTTTTAAAGTTGCAAAAATTCCCCATTAAAAGATTCAAAAGATGACTTGCCGAGCATACGCGCTGCTTTCGATAACTTCTCTTCAGGCCAGTACAGTTATAGTGAAATGTTTAAACGCAGTAGAAATTTAAAACATGAAATCGATAATGTTCGTCCGTTATCTGTTAGTACAAAAGACTTTTGGGGCATTAAATTGAGATTTTAATTTCAGTAAAGAAGGCCGAATGTGCGGATGGTCTCAATTACTATCAGGGACATTAGTCTGTAGAATGTCATTCCCGAAGATATAACGGTGATGCGATTGGTAAAAAACATTCACAAGGAACTTTCGATGCTTTATGTTTCAGGTTGAGCTTAAACAATTATCAAGCAAACCCCTTTATTTAAATTCATGTTTTACTTCCGTTGGACTTTAATTCGACTCTTTCCAGCCCGAAAAATTTCCACACGGAGCCCAGGATACCTAAAAAATATGGCTTTCTGGGATCATACTTATTCTACCTCAATTTTCCGAACATTAGAAGCTTTTACACTTAACTAGTCTCCCAGGATCCAAACGCATCTCAATAACAATCTTTTTAAAATGGCAACCGATGCAATAAACGTTTATGAGGTTTTCCCAGATTATAGCCTACAACCACACTTTCTTACTCATGAGCTCTGTCCCTTCTACTTATTCTGCATTCTACAAAAAAAGGAAATAAACGTATCAACCACCGTAGCTGTTTTGGTGTGCATGCGTTGAAGACTGTAAGGGACATTTTTCAATCAACAATGTCGAACTATCAGATCTAATCTGAAACGACAATGGCAAGACAAACATTTTGTCGCAGCATATTTTTTCATAGTTGAATAGAGTTACTATGGAGGTGCTGCACTGACCGAAATATACGTCTTCTTCCATCTTTGTGGAACTTATCATCACACATTTTATTAGCAAAATGACAGAAAGTTCGCAAACTACTTCTGAAAGCTTAATTACAGTGACGGAGACGGACATTATGGTAGATGCTTACAGGTTGTTTTGACACCCAAAATACCCGCAAAAGTGTCAGCGATTCAAAACTTTTTTAAGGCACTTGGGTTTAAATTGAGGCAAAGTGTGGCACCTTTCGAAAGGCAAATGGAAATCCGTTATATGCCCGAATGAATATTGTGTCGAGAGAATCTTAGAAAATCATAATGAATGTATAAATTGGGATGCATACACAAGTAACGGTAGGAACCCCGCAGCGAAAGTGTGCATCACAGCTTAACCCACCGTGGATCAGGTCAGCTCTACATCGTTAAATATAAACACCAAAAAGATGCTGGTATTTCTCCATTTTTGCGCTATCATTAACTTTTTTCGGTTATCCAAAATGTTTCACGTAACCATGGGCTGAAAACGAACACCTCAATTGGTATTTAGTTGCTTAAGAATTATGAAAAATTATTTAAGGGGGAATTGAATTTAAGATCTGTTCCTTCAACGACTTTGAACCACATGAAAACCATCTTGTGGATAAGTAAAGTATAGAGCCTTTGAACCACCAGCAATGAAACTCAATGAATCCGATGCTCTCACTCCGAGGAAGAGGATTCGCTGTGAGATTGAGCATTGAAATATATTTGAAAGACCACTTCATGTGGACGAGGACTAAATCGCTACTAGTTAATCCGAGGCTCGAAATAATTAACAGACTACCGGAACGAATTTCGGGTAGCTGTCAGAAATGAGCAGAAAAGTTGCTTTTTTCATACTTATCAACCCTGACAATTTTATAAGGTTCTTCAACTGAACTATTGGCTTTAAGATCGGCCAACCTGTCAGGAAGTATTCGTGAACCTGAGATCAAGATTTAGAAATGATATTAAATACCTACATGCTGGAAGCAAAAAAGTAAACACTTTTATGAAAACAGCACCCAATGATGGTGGTGTTGGAGTCGAACTAAAACTATGGTCGTTGAAAGTTTCAAACGAATCTGATCGTATATCAGGGATGGAGCTTCTTTATAACGCTTGCTGGATAAAAATAAAGTCAACCGACGAAAAGGATTAGCTCGTGGCGTTAATTTAAGTCACTTTATTGAGGGAATTAAGCTTTCACTGCTAAGTGCCCTTTTTAAATCCAAATATGCTAATAGACCAAATTCCTCTGCAGTTTAAAGGGAGGACCCCACAGATTTTCCGTTTCAGCCAATTCGAAGAAGTCAGCAAACTCTAAAGCACACTAATGGCTACTGATATTTTGGTAGGTTTTGGATAATATCATTGGGAAGTTGAGGGCAAGCAAATCAAGTTCAGCCAGTTTTCATTCGTAATGCAGAAGGCTAAGATTTTTCGCCATCTTCGAAGCCCTCGCCCGCATTCGTTCCAATTGCAAATAATCCTTCTTAAACCACGGACGCCGCGCCCGGATGACATACTCCAAATGAGATCGAAAAAATACCCCGTAAGTTTTTCTGAATAGTTCCTTATCAATCTGCATATATTCTCGGCTGAGCGCAAATAATACCTGTGTCGCGCGTTTAAATGCCTTTAGACACTTTGGAGATGGTTTGAGTGAGGAGTTTATTATAACGCCGCTATTTTTCTGTTCCTCGACATTTGAAAGTGGCTGCCCATCGAGAAGGTATCGGTAGGAATCATCGTCATCAATTGTCTTTCTGATACGAAGTCTTAGGACCACAAACTTACCAAAATTAAAGCATAAGAGCCAACGAGCAGACCAGTTTCTTAGTCCGTTGAGACGCTCTTGAAGTGCATGCCTGTTGGCATTTGAGCTGATGACCGTCCACAATTTAACATCATCCGCAAACATGGCTGCGCTGCAACCCAGGTCGTCGATACAGTCGTTGATGTAGCCTGGAAATAGAAACGGCCCTTACATGGAGCCTTGGGGACACCAAGTAGAACAGGGGTATAAGGGTTGGATTCAAGGTATCGATGCACACGGTGTACAGTCTCTCTTTAAACAAATATTTGACCCATTTCAGCAACCTTTCTCTTATTGTGATTTCAGATAATTTATAGACTAGACATTTTGATGGGGCAATGTTTTACGTCCTCTTGAAATAAGTGCAGATGAACTTAACCCATCCATCCATCTTCAGTTTCAAATAAGAGGGTGCGTGCTCTGTCGACAAACAATACTGCTGTGCTTACACACACGACCACTTCACCTCCCTTTCTATTTTCATGGTCTATATTCACGGTCTCGTTCTATCGAAACCTCTATATTCGCTTTTTCGGCTTGGAGCCACGTTTCTGTTATAATAGCAATAATAATAATTGTATTCGTTGCCGGTTACTAGGCAATATCAGATGAAATATGCAGTGGTAACAGACTAATAATGAAAATCTCCTTGAGGTTAATCGTTTTTAGAGTTTATGTTAACTTTATGTTACTTAGGAGAAAAAACTGATGGCCGTGGTTTGATAGCGGGGAAGTGATAGCACAAGTGCAATGTGTTTACAGTCTCTCTGTCTTTTTAAGGAACCGGGATTTTGCTCCAGAGAAGAGTGCATACGTGGACGGTTGCTCGCTGTCTGCCGAAGAATTCACCATTTGCAGACTGCAGAGACGGCACCATCGCCGTCGAGGTAAGACCTGGGGTTAGGCTCAGATGCCGCACACTCCATCAAGTCGGAAGACGGATTGGGCCGTGTTGGCACGCAAAATTCCTGGAAGCTGTTCTGAATACAAAAACTAGTAAAAGTTCTCTTAAAAAAGAAAAACTTTGCTTGATTTTTATATTCTAGGGTAGTTTATTCCATATTACTATGGCTTTTACCAAAAAAAGAGTGATAATACTTAACTGTGCGAGCTAATGGAACAAATAAAAAGACATTGCGATTACTGCTGCGCCGAGAACGGTCAAGCTGCCTCAAAAGGGGTAAGTGAATTAAACGTACGACTGCTTAAAAGCTTAAAAAGTAAAAGAGTCCCTTCTGTAATCGGTGAAACCATAATGGATCAGTTCTTTTAAGCCCACAGTGTTCTTGATACGTCAGATTACAGTGCTCCGATGATAAAACTCTTTTATTAAAGAAATACATCAGTTCAGTATATTTCAGTATAGTTTACAGTAATATGCATTGCCTTTGAAGATCCAATTAAAAATTGGTACGGACAGTATTGTAGTTGAAGTACATGTTACTGTGAAAGAGTGGGTAACATATTCACGTAGTAAGAACATGGTTTTGTAACAGTGGAATCTAGGCAAAGGCATCCTGAAGGACTAATGATTACGCAGGTCAAATAATAGATATCAGCGTTATCTATATGTATGTGCCAAAGCTTTGGTATGATGTTGCAGTGCTTTCCTGTAAGAACGAACGGTATCTGTCAAGCGAATATAAATCCAGTTAATGTTTGAATGTGTCTGTCGTGTCCACCTGAATGACGTCCTCTGGGAGTCCGTTGTAGGTACCGACAACTTGCTACGAAAGGGAGTGGCGAAGCACATCCAGGTGGGATAAGGTTCCTCGAAGTTTGAGAGAATTCGCACGCAGGTTAGTTATTGTGGACAATGAAAAATGTCTTCCGAGTGTAGAGCACAGTCCTGATTCATTACGAGCCCGTATGTCTGTACGAGGTCGCCTCAAATCTGCCTGTACTCAAGAGTGAAAACGTTAAGAGCGTCAGGTCTGCATTTGTATGATAAAGACTTTTGACACTTCATAGATTGTGTTGCCCTCCTTTGAATGGCACCAAGGTCAAGGTCAAGACGCACAGCCCGTTTTTTTAGGATTTCCTCATCCCAAGCTTAAACAATTACCTGATTTTCGGATAAACCTTTGCCTATTTAACACTCTAGCATCTGCTTATACATATGGTTCTCGTTCTCTCCTACAGGCGGGAATCTTTAGAGTCAACTTTTTCACCCGACAGAGCCTCATTATTAGTCAGGTGGATCTGTTATACTAAGAAGTTTTCTCAAGCACGTTTAAAGGTCCTTAGTTAAAATTGTGGAAAAAAATTTGTCGAAGAAAATCATTTGCCAATTTTTCCTAAGTTTCAACAAATTAAAGCCTCCTCCTAGCAAAAATGAGAAGAAAAATATCAGCTCGTCGCAAGTTCTTAGCCGTTGAACCGAAGCGTTGCTTGGTTGCATCTATTAGTCGTTGCAGTGCTATGCATATAAAAAAAGTTTATTGATTTGGCACTGCTTGGGTGCCGTCAAGCAGTTGTTAAAGCTAAGCAGCTTGATCTCTCTGCTTTACAAAATTTTAATAATTTTATTTAAATTTGGATCAGTTCTCTTTATACTGAGGAACTTATTCGACGGTGACATCTCTGCTATTCCCTCTCATGGAATGTCAGCGTCTGGAATCTCTCGTCCATTTGGTTGCCAGTAAAACATTAGAACACCAAAAAAAGAAATTATAATTTTATTTTAAAAAATGTTTCCGAGAGAGATGGCCTTTTGACGTTGCCGAAGACTTCCTGTACTCGTGCGGCTTCAACTACAAAATAGCGGAAGCCAAATGCGTCTCTTCATGTAGCAAAAATCCATGTTAAATAATCACCTTTTTTCACCAATCGAGGTGGACTCCGTCTTTGCACAACGAGGTCACAGTTCTCGTTATCTAGAAGTTGCAAAATGTTTCCTTTGTCGGGATCTTACACCGATGACGCGAAAGAACGTGTCTCCCCTCTCGCAGGGGTCTTCGGCCTCTCAGAATATTATCAATAAGTCTGGTCATGGTTATGCAAACCTCAACGAGCTGGTAGAGCAATCTCCTCTAGAGCCCGTTTCAAAAACCCCTTAAATTCACCTCCCCTTTTCTTCCAACGAATCCATCAATGCCTTCTTCATCGCGAATAGGAATTTCAAACTCAGTAGCTGGACAAAAGCACTCGATGTAAAAGACACTCTGCATGTGGCCTTTATTGATTTCCAGAAGGCCTTCGATATTGTTCCACACCAGCGTCTCCTTTACAAGTTGAGAAAGTTTGGTATTGGAGGCAAACTTCTTAAGTGGATCAAGATTTTTCTCGTTGGTCGTTCCCAAGTGGTCTGTGTAGACGGATCGCGATCAAAGCGCACAGTCATCGAGAGTGGAGTCCCACAAGGTTCAGTGCTCAGACCGATTCTATTTCTCTTGTTCATTAATGATTGTGTACAGGAATTGGACTGTTACTTTGCTATGTTTGCGGACGATATACAAATCTGGAAAGTTATCCACAATGCTGCCGATGCAGACGATTTCCAAGAAATCTTCGTCGATTGGACGAGTGTTCCCACAAATGGCTCTTATCCTTCAACTCAAACGAATGCACCGTGCTACATCTGGGAAATCGAAATCAGGTCACTGATATGCGACCCTACTATTTGAACAGTTTGCTACTCCGAGAAGCACCCATACAGCAGGATCTTGGAATTTGGATGAAAGACAACCTGAAGCCTTCTACGCAATGTTGCAAGGCAGCTTAATCCACCAATTCAATGCTGTACGCTATCAAGCGGGCATTTAAAGTTTTCGATGAAGACTGCTTTTCTACAGTGTTTGGTACGTTTGTAAGGCCACATCTTGAATTTGCGATCCAAGCCTGGTGACCGTGGACTCAACAGGACTACAACATGCTCGAAAGGGTGCAGTGACGAGCCACAAAATTAGTAAGAGGTCAAGGTGAACTAGCATATGAGATTCTTCTAAATAACCTAAATCTCTATTCTCTGAGTTATAGACTTTTGCGTGGAGACTTGATACAAACCTTCCGTTTCGGCGCGTGGCATGGATTGCGCCCTCCTATGTTATGATTTTTTTCAACTTTCCACTATGAATAATCTCCTAGGTCATCCATTCAATCTAAGTGTGCCCCAAGTAAGATTAGATGTGAGGAAGTATTTTTTCACCAATCGTGTCGTGGAACCGTGTAATTACCTACCTGAGGCGATTGTAATGTCGCAGTCTGTAGATACATTCAAACATCGGCTTGACATACATATGCCTTCTTCCTCGCGAATAGAAATTTCCAACGCAGTAGCTATCAGCCATGTCGTAAGCCCACCTTTAATGTCAGTAACTCCGTCTAAAGTGCCAAGACCGACTGCTTCTCCGTTTCAACGTAGTTTTCCTTGTATTCCTACTGTTGACTTAGTAAACAGAATTGGGTCAAGTACACCTCGTTCCCATTCCACGCTATCCACTCCGTTCTCAGCTGTCCGATCTATTTAACTTATCAATAACCTGGGCAAGTCAAAGTATGCTCCAAACTTAAGTTCCAAAAAGAAAAATGTTATTTAAGTTGGGAAACCTCCTAACCCTCCAGCATCTTCCATACATACCCAAAATGTCCTTAGCAATTATCCCAATCAATCAACTTCTCAGGCTCCCCCATTATTAAACACAACCCCTTACGGTTACAGTTTTCCAAAATAACTTGTTCCATTTTCAAATCTTATTCTCCCCCCATATTATTCCAATAAACCTCAAAATCCTATTTAAAGGCCTCCTATTTTCGCTAACGCACAAAATAGCCTTCCTCTCAATGGATACCACCCAAATATGTTTCTCTACAATAATCCTAATTAAGTTAGCAGTAACAGCTTAGCTAATTGTAGACAGCAGCAATTTTACTTTCCGTCAGTACCTTCCTCTCTACAGTTTTCTTCCCCACCACCAAGTCTTCTTTTTTTATAAGTAACGATAACTCTAGTTTGGATACTCGAACTACGCTAGATGTCATATTACTTAACGCTAGATCTGTTTTAAAATAAGATGGCCCAACTGAGAGCCATTGCTTTCGAGTTAATGCCCCATGTTTATGTGTAATTAAATCTTGGACCCATCCCTTAATTTCCGACTCTTTGCTTGTCATAGACCAGTATGATCTCTACCGTCAAGACCGCATTTAGCAAGCGTGGTGGTGGTTGTCTTCTCTATATTAAAGCTTCATTTAAGCACTTCCCATTTGATCTAGATGTTACGTCATTCTCTGGTAATTACTGCTTCGCATCCCTTATCCTGTCGCCCCGGCAAAAGGCGATTCTCGGATGTATTTACAACCCGCCTAATTAATCATCAGATGATGATGCAAAACTTTGTGAATTTTTAAATTGATTTCGGAGTCCAATTTTTACATTAAAATAATCGCTGGGGACTTTAATTTTCCTGAAATTGACTGGATTTCAAACTTTTGTCCACCCAGATTTCAGCCTTTCCTCGATACCATTAATTTTTCTAATTGGTCCCAGCTTGTCCATTCTTCAACAAGAGACAAGCATATTTAAGACCTGATTTTCACAAACGACATTGCTCCCCTCTTCGTTTATTTTAAACACGGCCTCTTCCAAAGTGACCATACAATAATTCACTGTTGCCTTCTGATTTTTTCATCGAAAAAGGCTAGTGCCGTTCTTACCTATCATGCTTTTGACCTCGCAGATATGAGCTTATTTAAAAACTTTTTGGACTCATTGAACTGGCAGCATCTCTCCTCCATGAACGACGCAGCAAGTCTTTGTGACTTCATGTCACTCGTTTCAAATAACATCCTGGAGCTTGTGCCAACCAAAATAGTCAAGCCCTACGTCTCGGAATCCACCGTTCCTCACTTTCTTTTGCCACGACTAAAGAAATTGAAGAAGCAGTTGAAAGATCAATATACTAGTTCGTTATCTGTACATCTAAGGATCGCAGAGATTTTTGAATTAGCCTCTAAGATTCGTCTTGCACGTGACAGAGAGAGGGAATCTTGCGCACTCAGTGAGCCAAACTCTGCAAAATCTGTTGCTCAACTGTTCCACCATCGATCCTCCTCTAAACGAGGTTATGAAATTCCTCCATTACTAATCTAAGACAAGAACTTCGTTCTAGAAGACTCTGACAAGGCAGAACTGTTTAGTGCGTTCTTTGCAAATCATCTTACAATGGAATCTGAACCAGTTCTGACGTTTCAGGCATCCTCATTGAATGTTATCAGCACTATTGATTTCTCCTTAGAACTAATTCGTAAGCAAATAATTCGTCTAAAAAACTCGCACTCTTCGGGAACTGACGGTATTCCAAACGCAGTTATTAAGAGAGTGCCGAGCTTCCCCCGATCGCTTAGCCATATATTCTCAGTTTATCTTCTAAACGGATTCTTTCCTGACTCATGAAAGACATCTATTATTTTACCTGTCTTCAAGTCGGGATCGCGTTCGGACGTAAATAATAATCGAGGCGTTCACAAAACCCCGGCTCTAACAAAACATCTTGAAAAATTATTTTTAATCCAATTCTCGACTTTTGCCTGGAAAATAAGCTCTTAAGCGACTCGCAATATGGTTTTCTAACTGGGAGATCATGCGAAGTGTGTCACTTAGCTTTTCTTAACCTCATCACTTCCCTTCGTAATGAGCAGCAGTCAGTGGTTGTGATCTACTTTGACCTGAGCAAAGCCTTTGACAAGGTACCGTACAGACGTCTTCTGGTGAAACTGGAAGCCCTCAGCATCCGGCCTCCTCTCCTTGATTTCATTGGTTCCTACTTGTCTAACCACAGCCAGAAGGTCTTAGTAGGTAATAGCTATTCGAGGCCTCAGACGATCACGAGTGGCGTTTTGCAATGCACGGTTCTAGGTCCCCTTCTTTTCATTCTGTACATAAACGAAATTTCAACTTTATTCACAAATTCACAAAATTTCGTTTACGTTGACGACCTCAAATGCATTTATTCATTTTCTAAAGACACTGCCAATAGTTGCGTTGATAAAATCAACACTGATCTACTTATGCTCTAACGTTGTAGCTGTACTTGGCAGATGGAATTTTCTCCATCCAAGAGCAGTTTCATGTGTTTTGGCCCCGCCAAGCTTCCGTGGACCCCTAGTATTTCAAAATAGTACACTTTTAGAACGATCAACCATAAAAGACTTAGGTCTAAGTTACACGAATAAGCTAGCATTATCGCCTCATGCAGATCGAATTTCTGCAAAGGCTGCACAGATATGTGGTTTTATATCACATAATTTCTTCCTTCCGGAAATAAAGTTAAACCTATACCGCATGTTTGTTCTTCATATCCTAGAATACTGCTGTCGCCTCTTTGGGCTGATGAACGCCTCTGACCGCAGTAAGATTGAAAAAGTTCAGAGGGTTTTTACTCGAAGACTATTTTCTCTTCCTGGATCCAGTATCTCTTAAACGGATAAATGCCAGTTAGCAACATTAAATTTCTGTGGGTAAGAAGACTCGATGCTGGTCTCTGCTTCCTGTTTCGCGTTAACTCTAGCCCAAATCTCCCACGAATTAACGCTCTCACTAAGGTAGATCGAACCTATGCCACTCGTAATTCCTCCATGATCATTCCACCACCCCTTAGCTCCACAACTAACCAGTCTCCGTTTTTTGTCTCCAAATATGCTTTCATATGGAATAATCTTCCACTGTAAATTAGGTTGTCGTCTACATTAGCTATTTTCAAAACCAAATTACGCAAACATTTAACTTCGGAAGATATAACGTCCTTATTGTCTGTTTCCTTCCCTAATTCGCAACTTTTGGATTTTTAAAAGGGTCCTCCTAGTATTTGAGGCGGCTCCCTTGATATTATATTGGTCGCTTATTATATTTCCATCATCCTCTGCAGAGTCAATCTTTGCATTCACTTTTTCTTCCCTTCCTTTTAAACTAGCATTGCCAACTCTTGACAACCTTGATACTTTCCTCCGAAATTTGCAGCCCTGACGATAGTCTCCAGGTTCTTTTGATGATCGAGGCGGCTTCTGATGGTTTCGCCTCTTTGGTAATGGACTATGCAGTCAGCAAGGTCGCATCTTGATGATGATCTCGTGACCTCTACTGTCCCCTCTTCGTTTCGACCATGTTGTCTACGATGAGTTCGTCCTCTCTCACCTCCATTGGTGTTTATAAACAGTTGCTCTGACTGCTATATTATCTCTCACCCGACAAGGAGCGTCCCGAACCCTCATTCGCTGTCAGCAACATCACAATACTATTCCATTGCATTTAGCTATTAATTTTTTTAGTGAAGCAGTTTTTCTCCTATTTTTTTAAGTTGGCGGCTAGCCGAACTCCGCCTCCGATTTAACCCTAGGAGTTTTTTTTAATGCTTCTTTTCCAAGTCACCGTATATGCCAAAGATTGTTGACTTTTGTTTTAAAAATGGCAAATCTTTTTGAATCGGATATGTTTACCATACTACTCATTTCTGCTGTTCATATGGATGCTCACGTAGTGCAGCAATTATCCACTTTGTATTTATTTTTTAATCATGGTACTAAGTTTTTTAATGATGGGGCCCTCTATGCCTTACATATAAAATTTATTTATTTATTATTTATATCTCAATTAGTCGGTTCAGTGTCTTTAAAAGATTATGTTAGATTTAATTTTTACATATTGCGTCCATCGTTTGCTTATGAATTTCCATCAAAACCTTTTTACAAGTGATGACGCATTAATTCCTTGTGGTTTTCCAGTCTCCTCCTCTGTAAGGCCAGAAATCAAACGTACTTATATTGCCTTTGCTCATGTTAACAAATGATTATTAATTAATTTTGCAAGCAATCGGGATTGCCCACACGTTTTTCAAATAATAATTGAAGTTTTTTCCAAGACACATTGTAGAGGACTAAAGGAAGGCCTCCTCAATTTCCTTCCAAAAAAGACCAATATAGCAAATGCTGCTTCTTCCACGGTGCCAAACTTTCTTCAAAATCGGCTTACAAAATTACGTCAATCCATAAGTTCGTTATCAGTCCACTTAAGGATCGCACACATATTTTAATTAGCTTCCCAAATGAGAATCGCGCAAGATAGGTGTAGGGATTGTCTAGCAGTTGGCGATGATAATACTTCCAGACCTGTTGCTCAAGTGTTCCACCTCCGTTCTTTCACTTACTCTCACAAAATCATTCCACCTTTACTCGATTGCAATAATAATTTCATTACAGATAATTTGGACAAAGCAGAATTGTTAAATTCCTTCTTTGCCAAAAATTGTACACTTGAAACCAATCCCATCCTTTCGATCGCCCTGACTTCTCATAAGTTGCTCACTAACATTGATCTTGTTCCTACAAATATGCAGAAACAGATAAGCCAACTTTATCAATCAAACTCAATTGGAACCGACAACATCCCAAAATCCCTTGTTAGACAGCTAAGTGGTTTTACCCCTTTGTTGAGCAAAGTGTTCTCAGTTTTTCTCGAGAATGGTTTCTTTCATGATTATTGGAAAACTTCTATCATTATTCCAGTCCTTCAATCTGGCTCTCGCTCGGATGTTCACAATTATCGCGGTGTTCATGAAACACCTTCTCTTGCTAAGCTCTTTGAAAAACTAATTGCCGTACAAATTACAGATTTTGCATAACCAATGAACTTCTTAGTTCTTCCCAACATGGCTTCCTTCCCGATCGCACTTGTGAAGCATGTCCCCTGTCTTTTCTAAAGCTATTAGCATCTCTTCGTAATTATCAGATTTCTGTGGTCGTTATCTATTTTTGAACTTAGCAAGGCCTTCGGTAAAGTGCCTCATAGGGTGCTTATTGTTAAGTTAGATGCTTAGGAACTTCGTAATCCTCTAACCGATTTCCTTACGTCATATCTAAGAAATCGAAATACAAAACGTCTTACTGGGGTCCTCATTTTCAGCTGAGAAACCCTTGATAAGCGGTGTCCTTCAAGGCACCGCTCAAGCTCCTCTTTTTTTGCTTTTACATTTATGATATTTCATCAGCAGTTTAACACTCTCATTCTTTTATTTATGCGGACGATCTTAAATGCGTACATTCCTTCTCTAAATCTTCGGCTCAACCATGCTTAGAAGAAATCCATGCAGACATGCTTGCACTTTCCACGTGGACCTCAACGTGGCAAATGGAATTCGCACTTTTTAAGTATCGTTACATGCGCATCGGGCTTGACAGACTACAACAACCAGTGATTTTTCAAAGCACCTCTGTGAATTTATGTTTCATCATCAAGGGCTTAGGTTTAAGCTACACAAATAATTAAGATCTGTCGCCTCATGCCGATAGAATTACGGCCAAAGCTGCCCATATATGTGTTTTTATCTCTTAAAATTGCTATTTTCCTGAAATTAAATTAAGACTTTATCAAATGATTGTCCTTCCCATTCTTGAACATTGCTGTTCATTTTTTGGTTTAGTGATCGAGTGTAGCCGTTGCAAAATTAAATAGGCCCAAAGACATTTTACTCGAAAACTTCTACGTCTGACCCTTTCAGCTACCTTGTACTATAATAGGTGCCAGCTTACTTTCTAAAATTTCTATGGGTTCGGAGACCGGAAGCTTGCTTCTGCCTCCTGTATCGCCTTAATAAAAGTTCAAATATTCCCCGTATTACACCCAAAACCCCGTCAACCACCTTTACAACCTACGTACCTCTTCACTGATTATACCGCCTCTTATATCCTCCCTATCTAAACGCTCGCTGTTCTTTGCTTCCATGTAATGTTTTCTTTGCAAAAATCTGCCAATCGATATAAGGTTATCAAATAACCTGTCTATTTTTAAGCGAAGACTGTAAATTTATCTTAACACTGATTTAATTAACCTTTTATTTTCCTTTTACCTCCTGAGCAGCTTTCACCATGACCCCGAGAAAGGACCATCGCGAATTAAGAAGACCGTCTCAAAATTATATCTTCCATAGATCTTTTTCCCCTCGAACTATGATGTCTTCATAGTCTTTACCTCAGTAAAATGATCACCAAAAAATTATGTCATATTGCGCGCTCGTTTTGAAGCACCTCCGTTTCGAATGCCTATAACCATCATCAAAATTACCAGTTGAATACTGAGCTTTGCAGGCCTGAGATTCATTATCAATTCTCATGCCAACTAGCACCCCTGAGTGCATTTTTTGATCTCTTCTTAATAACTTATTGGATCTCCAATTATCCTTTCGTACTATGCTCAGAAGCAACCAATCATGCTGCTACTTATGCCCCCATGAAGCAGTGTCGCCGTGTCAACCTTACTTGAACTTTGACGATCGTTTCGGGTTCCTCTTTCGGTGGTCTGAGAAATCAGCAATGAGAGTATCGTGGTTGCTTCTCTGGCAATTCTACGATGACCTTCACGATCTCTACGGTCCTTTCCTTGTTCAACCCTAAGCGTACGAATGATGCCTTCGAAGGTTTCCCCTGTCTAGCATCCTTGTCATTTAGGCTTATAGCCAGTAGATACGTATTGGTATCACATATGCGGTGCTGAAAAGTAGCCTCCGTCGTTAAATGATTTCTCCCACGAAGAAGGAGCGTTTTGAACGCTCATACGCTCTCATTGGCATGTCAGTCTACCTAACGCGTAAGTTTTTCACCCAGGAGCGACAGCTTTTTCTCCTTAAAATCCCACAAACCCCATTCAAGACATACCTCTTCCATTAAAATGCCCAATGAGTTTTTTTCACTGTCTGCTCTTTTATCTATTTTGTTTGACCACACTGATTTGTGTCAATTGTCATCGCCAACAGCTGACCTACTATTTAAACATAACTGTACACGATTTCGCACTCGTTTTATTTAATTTTCATCCAATGACAGTGCCCTTCCGGGTAAACAAATAAAACATCTATCTTTAAAACATCTATCTATCTCTAACCCTTTCCAGCAGTTTGTAATCGTTTTCAGCCACGGTCGCCACGCCTGAAATCTTTATTCCAGGTGTGAACGAATAAATGTGCCAAATATTTTCCTAATATTTCCTTATTGATATCACGAAAGTTCTTTTAATGTCAAACAGGACATTGGACGCCTTTATGGCCGCCCTGACACATTGAGCGGAGGGCTTTAGGGAAGACAAAATAGGGATTCCTAGGTTCGTTTGTTCGGATATATTTGCCAGACACTTTCTGTCAAAAACGTATTGATGGGAACCACCCATAACGCTCGCCTTTATCTTTTTGAACCACAGTGCGACACATTTCTCAAAGTTGAACTTCATTTGCCATTTATCAGACCACTCAGATAGGTGGTTGATTCCTTCTTGTAAAGACTGTTGATCAGTACTTTGTAAGAATAAAGAATTTAGAATCTGAATTGGTTGCCATATCTTGATGTCGTCTGAAAATATGACTCCCGTGCTGTCAAATCCATTCATACAATCATTGATATAGATAAAGAAAAGAAGTGGCCATAGAACGGAACCCTGAGATACACCATTCACAACTGACATGGAAATTGATTTCGTGTTGCCAATGCAAACGGACTGTGATCAGCCTATCAAGAAGTTTCCAATCCAATTGAGAAAATTCCCCCTTATTCCGGGTTGTCGGATCTTGCGGAGTAACCTGTGGTGAGGAGATCTCTCAAAGGTTTTTTCAAAGTTGATGTAGCCCGCATCAATGCTGGTGTCCTCATCTAATGACCTGGACCACTGTTCCATTGAATAGAGCATATTTGTCAAACACGAGTGGTTTTATCGAAATCCGTGTTAGGCACTGTCAAGGAATATTTTCTTCGTGAAACTTTATACTAGCTATTTTTATTATCCTTACCATCACTTTGCAATTAATACGTGTTAGGCTCACCGTTCGATGGATTTCAGTGCTGGTTCTTGATCCAACCTTGCGAAGATCTTATATATTTGCTTATTTCCAATCAATGAGGAGGATGCCTTGATCTAAGGACGACTGGAAAATGCACGAGAGTGGTCTAGAGAGTTCGATAGCAAGCTTCTTCAGTACTTTTGTTTATATTTGATCGATTCTTTTTTCTTCCGTTCCTCGCGCAGACTTCTAAATAGAAACGAGCAGTATTCCAGACAAGGCCTAACGTACATTTTATAAAGGTCGAAGTTTAATATCGATAGATTTAAAATTTCGGAGGATAAACCCGGTAGTTCTGCGGGCTTCGGAAACAAATAGAACAAAAGTGCCACTCTTGGACAAGAATGCTGGCATGGCACGTTCCGGATTATCCAGGACCATGATTTCTCCCTGAAAGCGGAGTATTTCTCTGAGTTTGCATGCACATCTCACCTGCGTCAATAGCGAATGCACGCGATTGAAACTAAGAAAGTTTTTCTTCAGATAACGAGTGGTATGAACTTGGAACTTGTTACCAAGCAAGATGGTTACCGCCGATAGCATATCTGATTTGAAAAGGAGGCTTGATGGTATAAAATTTACAAAAGACGACTATAACAACATGACTACTTACATACAGCTTTTTAAAATTTTTCCGAGCTCCACCTTTTTCGACAATGTTTAGCCTTTACCCGTGAAAGTGCATTCGAATTTATGTTATGCTTTCACTCAAAAACATTTTAACTGTCCACACTTTTATACTGACCTTACCTATTCAATGATATCTTTACCTGAATAGGGTAAGCAACGGCAATGTCTGTAACCCTTCAAAATGTGCATATAGCAACTAAACAAGTAAACCCAAAAGAAAAGCTGTATGCTCACGACAACCTGAATACAACCGTCCTCTCACTTTTTGTGTATCGAAGAGTTCATTGTCTGTGTTGCACTCCAGCAGCAGAGCCTTTTTGTATTTCAATGACGATTTCTTCCCAAAGATTTACGGAAGGTTCGTTAGCCTGTAGTTTGGAGTCTGCAATACAAGCCTTAAGACCCTGGACTGTCGAAGATCCGAACTGTCTCGAACATGCCAACAGGAAAGCTGTCAAAATGGTTAAAAGAAAAAGCTCCTTGCCCTATGAAACCCGCCTAACAAATCTACATCCGTTCCCTTCAAGTACTTGGCAAATGCGCAAGGATCTTCTTCAGATATTCCGCAGTGCGAAAAGATCTGATTCTTGCCTGGATTTTTAGATTTCTTTGAAGTTGCTGCCACAACCAATCTCCATGGCCATCCATGAATACTTCGAGTTCAGCAAACCCGGTTGGATATGTGCAAGTTCTTTTTCTCTGTCAGAATGGTTAAAACATGGAGTGCCCTCCTTCCAGATGTTGAGATGTCACCACCTCGAGTTAACTTTAGGAGGAATCTTGATAGGTTTCTGTTCCAAAATGAGCTGGATTAATGAGGGACTTGAATTAACACATCAAACTCACGCCCCAATTGTTATATTCTAATGCAGTCTTTTAACTATGTAAATTTCGTGGTTTGTCTATACACTGCACTTAATTTCATGTATCAAATAGGGAACTAAAAGGCTCGCGTCTATTGCCATCAAAAAAATGAAGTAAACTGAACTGAAAAAATCGCTTGTAAAATTGCATTACCACTAGTTCCCCCAGCTCATTGAGTAGAACAACAGTAATCCTGCCGATCAGCAGTAAAAAGCGGTGTCCAAAAAGGCGCAATGGTGAAACTGATCCTCCTTCATCATTCTTTTGGATAATTTTTAATTCAAACAAATATTTAGTCAAAAGTTATGCATCTAAATTCGCCTTAAACAAAACTGAACAATGCACAAGAACGGGATAGAGAAAATACTGATTTTTGAGGAATACAGGCTTTGTAGATTTTTCGGGGATTCAGACTGCGCTGCTTATAAGACGATAGATACTTACTCTGAATTCCGGATAACTGAGAGAAATAAACCATAACATGAGGATTTCCACGAATCTTGTTTTACACTGCCAATTAGAAAGCGGCTCCTTTGAGTTATTTTTGTCGATGGCTCTGAGTATTCCTACAGGACGAGCTGATGATTATCCTGTCATTTTCGTAGACTTCAATCAAGATTTTACGTAAGCTTATTCTTCATTTCTTTCTGTTGTATTGATTTTTTCGATTCTTTTTTTCGGCTATGGTTCTTTATGAATTTTTGCATTAAGCCTTCAATGGACAAGTTTGCACGTTTCCCTTGCATGCGTACACACGCACTGTTCTTTTTTAGTCTCCTGTTAGTCCACATTAATTTGGTCAGTTTAAGTTTGTGATGGCATTTCCATGAATTAACTGTTTTCTGTTCTACTTTTTAATTCTTAGCCGGTTTAGTTAACTTTTTTCATGCATCGCCACAAAATGCAGTATCTCTGATAACAAAACAGTACAACGAAAGTTCCCTGGGCAGCAGAATCTTGCGTGAAGCAGCAGGGGATTAGTCGCGCACCTCTTTACAGTTCACTGGTCTAAGCACTGCAGCCTTTCCAAGTCGGATAAAACAACCATACCACCCTCCTCCCCAGGTGAATCCCGCAGTTCGTAAGCATAGGCAGGCCCATCCTACTCGTTGGCCTATGTCCTCATTTCCACCCGTGAGACACCTGCGCCGGGCAAAGAATTTTGACAGCGAAAAAAATCGCTATTCCTCAGTGTACCTTAGTGCGGCCTCTGTCTTCAGCATGTAACAGCGTTCGCAATCGATTTGCCTGTGCGTACGTTTGATTATATAACCGAGCTTCGAGTACGGCGAACGAAGACCCTTTTTAGGGAGGGGGAGGGCAGGGCGATTCGCACCTACAACAGCGCCCGTATGCTACACCGAGAGGAGAGGAGAGTGCACTGAGAGCGATAAGGGACGCATGGCGAGGAAGCTAGCACTCTTTACCCCCCCCCCCCCACCTCATGTCCTGCGGGTTATCCTGAGCTTTTGCTATCGGGGTACCATCTCTAAATTCCTTACCCAGTCTTATATTAAAAATAAACAACGTTGTGTGAAATTGGAATCCCTCGGCTCGTGGCCTTGGAAACATGGCCTTCATTTATATCGGAATTCAAAGTGGCTCTTTTTCACCGAAATTGTTGATTGCATCAGGTTTTGTGTCTTTCGCTTTCACACTTAGAAAGAGTACGGAAAGTGGAATCAATTTTAACCATTGCATAGCATAAGCATTGTGGGAGAAATAACTTGTAGAATGTGTAAAGTCTAATAGACGCAAGAATAAAATGCTAAGTTGTACAGCGTTGTGGGTCGATGGCCCATATATGCCTGCAAAAACAAATGCGGACTATTTGAAAAATATATTTTTTGCGCCGAATCCGAATCGTATTTGAGGTTTAATTTTGGGCTTTGACCTTAACAAATTGGGTGTTAAGCTTAACTCCTGAAACTGGCCCTGCGTTTTGCGTATGTGTGTGTCGGTATACCACAGGCTGCCGAGGCGTTTGGGAGCATTCGTTCAATGCTTAAAGGTTGGACCCAGCCAAGACTTTCAGAAGCATTTTTCTGGTGTAAGAACTTGGCCTTTTAGCTGGTGTCACATATGCTAACCCTAATAACAATGAGATTAGAGTCGAATTTTGGCGATTGCGATCCCGTCAAGTTTGCACATAGTTGGGCATCAGCCGCAAGGCCATGGACTCTTCCTTTTTTGCCCTCACAAAGTATGCATACCTTGTTTGGATGATCCGCCAATAATAACTCGATATGAGCTCAAAGTAGCGGCCACATTCGGACTCTATACGAGCTCGGTCGATTGATTTGTCGAGCTCAAAATAAACTTGCTGGCATCTTCGAAGGTGGGCGCCATATGTCAGTTTGACCGTCGTAATCTGAATATATCCACCGTATGTTCCACAGGAGAGTGGTGCAGGGACGTTGACATATGCGCAAATTATGTTTAAGTGATATTAGATCTGCACTGCATCTACCGCACTCTCTCTTCCCTTACCCGCCTGTGCCCGGTGTCAAGGCATAGTCAAGAAGACCGGATGTGGGGTCGGGCGCAGATGAAGCATCTTCCACGGAGTGGGAAAGCGAGGTGCGGCATTAGCCTAAACCTACGCGTGTCCATGTTGGGCACGCGCACCCCCTTGTTCGGCATTTTTTTATGGGACCGCACCCCAGAATAATCACACCTACCGCACCCTGATTTGGCCCCCGTGTTGGTCCAGCGCATTTGCCACGTGGTCCGTTTAGGGAGCATGGCCGCTATATAAAGCTTAACTGGAGTTCAAATTTGTAGATCAACCAACCAAAATACTCGAATTCACTTATTGGTACAGCTGTGATCATGCCTGATCTGGTCGGCTTCGATGTTGCGTATTGTACCACTCCACAGGTAGCGATTCGCGAAAGCGGATCGGGACAGCTCAACCTATTATCTTCTCCAGTGACGAAGGCTGAATACCAGAAGGCCAAGCACCGATTCCATATCTTTCGAACCGTGTCGAGTTAGGTCTTAATTTGACTTCGTCTTCGATGCCTCCAGGTTGGCAAACTCGCCGGATCGAGAGTACTAGAACTGAGCTCGTGAGGCGGATGACGGACGACGTGCCCAAACCACCTCCGTCGTATTTTTTGGATGGCCTTACGATATTATCGCAGCGAGTGTGTACTGCCTCATTTGAGATGAAGTCGGCGTAATTTAATTGAATGATGTTCCTCAGGCAGCGCTGGTAAAATACCTATAGTCTTAACTTATCCATGCGCGAGGCCCCGCATTCACAACCGTAGATGAGGACCGCCCTAACGGAGGCACGATACACGTGGATCTTCGTCGCGATGGAGATTTCTCGTCGGATCCATAGGCACTTTCTAAGGACCGAGAAAACATGGTGAGCAGCATCGATTAGGGAGACAATATCGTCCTTATTCTTTCTATTTGGCAGCAGCTTCACCCGAGATATTTAAAACTGTCTACTTCTTTAAGTTGACAGCCATTTATCCCCCCAGAGGTGCCTTTTCCTGGACAAGGATGCAGTTCAAAACAATTTGGTCTTCCCAACGTTTATCTATAAGCCTATTACATTTCCCCGTGACACCACAGTCTGTAGAGCACCGAAACTTGAGGCTTGCAAGGCAATATCATCAACATAGTCTCGGTTAGTCTGCCGGCGTATGGGGGCAAATTACGCACCGTCAGAACCTTGTAGAACATTTTCCAGAATCCAGTCAATGGCGTAGTCGATCAAAACGGGCGACAGGATGCAACCTTGTCCAATACCAGATCGGATATCGAACGGATGAGAAATATTGTTGTGGACGTAAACTCGCGCAATGCTGGGGCAGTTTTTGGCCAGCGCACCATCTAGTTCCATTATTCACCACAGGTACTCGCAATGAATGGAATCGAACGCAGCAGCGAAGTCAACAAGGAAGGTGGCCGTCGGGTGCTGGTAGCCATGGCGGAATTCACTGTGAATAAATGGTCCAGCTCGGAATCCGGCTCGGTTGGGCCTCGTTCTAGAGCCACGAACAGACTCGAACCGTCTGAGAAGGACAATAGTGAGGACTTTCGCAGCAACATTGACGAGGCTTACGCCCTGGTAATCTCACACTTTATCTTATCTCCCTTGGAGACTTGCACAAGGATGTCCGAATCTCATTTTTTGTGAACTTTTTCATCGCTCCACGCCTGCTCAATCACTTCGAGGAGCCAGGTGACCAGACTGTCGACACAAACCTTGTAGATTTCTTTTATTAGAATACCGTCCCTCTCCTTGCTCCTTGTTTTTTTACAGCCTCTGCATTGCATTGGAAGAGGGTCGCACGACATTGCATAGGCTGGAGAGTAATGAAACGCCGCTGCAGAGGAGAGTGGGGTGTGATTATTTAATCATTAAATTTAATGAGATGTTCGAAGTGCTTGCGCCAGCGATCGACCTTGGCCGAGTTGTCAGCAATAAAGTCAGAATTTGAATCACGAACAATGTCACTAAGTATCGAGGACTTACCACCAACTTTGCAGATAATTTGGTAGTTTTTGAGTGTCACCAACGTTTGAGGCCTCCGCCACTAAGGTCGCTATTTCAGAGCACTATTTCTGCCGGTCATTCCTAGCCGACTTTGCTGTCATGTTCCAAAGTTGGCAGAAGGAAGCATCGTTGCGGGGCCTGCCTCAAGCCGTCACGGCAGATATCTGGAGGGTTCGTCCGCTGATCCAGTCACTGCGGCGCCGCTGAGTGAATCCGAGAATTTTCTCAGCTGTCCCGTAAACGGATGTCTTCAGTGGTAACCATTAGTCGTTGCCTTCTCTTTCGGCTCCGGTCATAAAACGGGACCGGAGCTCTGCGCTTTCGGGCCTCAGTAATGCTTGGTTTCCGGATTTTTCGCGACATCAAGGCACCTCGCTCGTTGAATTTTGAGTGCAGATGAGAAGTAAACCTTCAGGTGTATGCGAACGAGATTATGGTCAGAAATATGGGGGTTTGAGCACCACTCCTCGACCGGCTATCGTGAACCCAACTGCAAAACCTCGAACCAACTAGGATGTTGTCGGTCTGACTGGTGGTATGGCTGTTTTCAAAATACCAGGTCAGTAGATATTTGTGACTGTGCTAGAAGCACGTTTTGGTGACAAATAGTTGGCCCTAATCAGCAAAATTTTGCTTTCTCGTTGTTGCATCAAGAACCAAGCCCGAACCAGCCAATAAGGTGACTGTTTAACGAGTCGCCGGGTCCAGTCCGATCATTTCAGTCCCCCGCAACAGATCAGCAGATCACGGCGAGGGTGTCTTTCAACTACTGCAGCTGCGAGTAGAAGGTCTCCTTATCGCGCTGTTCGGTAGCTGATGTTAGGGCGTACTCGGAGACGATAGAGATGTTTGTTTAGTGACCGTTCAGTCGCACGTAGGCCATCCGTTCATGGACTGGTTCCTAAACAAGCAGTGCACGGTTCGCTTGTTGCGAGAAGGTTATCGCCACACCATGTCTGCCAAAGGAATCGCAAGGGCCACTAGTATAGGGTGAAGTGGGAGTTTGCTTCCCGAAGCTTTATTTCCAGAGAGTCTGAGTCAGGGATTCGGGCTTCCGACAGGCAGTAGACCTCTACGTTGTACTGATAAAGGCTACGCCCCGTCAGATGTTAGTAAAGTGTCCCTTCAGTCGCGCGGGAAGAAAAAGCATCTAAGGCCAGCCGACAACCAATTATGTGTCAACCTTTTTGTGATTTTGCAAGTCGAGTCTCATTGGTACTAGGGAAATACTCATCACTGCGTTAGAGGTCTTCCACAGTTGCACTTATTCTTGCTACCTATGCGTCAACTCCTGCGAAAATTTAACACCTGTGGCATTTGAATTATCACTCAGTGACACACGTTTGGCTACTTGTCCTCGAGTTCCACTGAAATATCTAATGAAGTATAAGCATAACTGACACTCGGTTTTATTACCCCACGACATCTCTAAACACATCCTCTGACCGCGTTTGACCGTTTCTCCAAAAACTTTGCCCAAGTTATCCTGAACTTATAACAGACTTCCCAGCAGGTTTGTTTTTATGTCATTGTTTGTCGTAGATTCGTCAATTAAATCTCGAACATGACTTTAACACCACCCGTCGCAACAAGCTGAAATCGATTCTCATCGAAAGCTACACACTGTGTTTGCCTTCATGTTGGCTTCTTACCAAATTTCATTGGGGCCCTGTCAAGCTAGATTGCTAATCCATCGACTTGCTTGCGACCCCGTAACGCACTGAGCTATTATTTGAACCACACATCACACCCATCAGTCCATTTGCATCAACAGTCCATCTACCTGCTCTTATGTTGTAACCCAGTAATGCAAGGAGGTATTATTTAAGCCAACTAGTCACACTCATCTCCGTCAACTTTCCCTCTTTCTAAGCATTTACAATGCCAGAAGCCCCTCCTCTAAAAGACCTTGTTAATTTTATTATTATTATTATTTACTTAAAAACTATTCGTCGTGTCACTGCCATACGGTATATCACCCCGTCAAAATTATTGTTGATGCTTCCGTTTTTGCATGATTCGTAGTCCAAAACCTGGGTGCGACCCAATTAGGTTAAAATAAGCGTCAACTGGTTTTTCTTGCATCAATATTCTCATGCTGAAAATGAAATTCCCACGCTTTTATCGGAAGCAGGTAGTTAGGAAGTTGAAGACACCCCTCAGAAACCAATAGACATTGTTCTGACACACTAAACCCCGTTGAACTAATTTGATCGAAGTTTTAACAGGTATCCTGCTGCCCTCAGCGCTGGATGATACAAGGAATTTTCTGCTTTCCACTCTCCTGTTTTTTTTCCGAGTTTTACTTTATTCTTTTTTTTTTCTTTCTTTCTAATACAGTTCACTATGTGTTGGAACACGCTCCGGGTACAGCCTTCTGTCGACTGTGGGTGATCAGGTCACAGAGATCTTTTCTCTCAGTGAGATTTCTCCTTCCCGCCTTAACTAGCCTTTCCCTTTAGATGTTGATCCCATGTGCATGGTGGGACGCCTGTTCACCAGCAGTCTCGTAACCCTGGTTTCGCTCAACAACATGCGCAAGCTCCTAGTCTTTCATTACCGCCGCAAGACCCTGATCTGCGAATACCAATACTCACATACCATCGTGGCTGTAAAGATGAATCGGCAGGTAGTGCTCTCTTACGCCTTCGTTTCTTTAACTTTCTACCGCAAAAATGTCAGAATGATGTTTGATTTTGCTTTTAACCGTCTCTACTTCTACTCCAAAGACGGAAAAATCTGGCGTCAAATGATGTGACTGAATACCTTTTAGTTTTCATGTCTTGTTAAACCCACAGTTTCGTAGATGTAAAGAAATCAAGCTATTTGATCACACACTCCATGGGCTAAAAATGATTTCCTGAAGTGTCTGTTTATATAAATTCAGGAAAGATTACCGACAAGGACAAGTGAGACTGAGATGACCATTTCTGAATTATTAACCTTCGTCACCTAGTATCTCCTGTAACTTGGGCAGTGAACGGCCCCATCCAACATCGTTGATATCCTCTACCACAACCGATAGGAAAATGAGCTCCTTACTCAGTGGTAGACCGTTGGACTACCTCATGATCAGGCAGTCTGGGTTCGAATCTCAGCTTCCGCAAACTTATGGTTGGGTAAATTTGACTGACAATGGCTAAAAGGCCATCTTGGTCTTCTTCGCTACTGTCGTTACTTCCTTCCGTGATCATTAATGGTCGCAGTGAGCCCTAAGGCACACCCAGTCAAGCATGTTTCATAGCCCTATTGATGAATACCACTTTTCTGATACTTTCTAAATTCATCATGACCTCCATTTGGGGAGATATTTGTGTTTGCCTCTCTCTTGAACCTCAGTGTTCCCTAGGATATAAGTGTCTGCCTTGTAGTTTTTGTGGCACGCGTATACAAAAGCTTTCCGAAACATAAGTTACTGCGCACAATGTGTCTAACTCAAAGTTGCAACTTTTAGAAGATTTAAGAGGGAAGCCAGTGGGTAAGGCTTATTGCGTCCGCCCTCCTTTCCCCTTATAATACAACTGACGCGATTTTTTGTTTTTGCGACACGTTAATATTTGTGTCGTGGAGTGTTGCGAACTCGGTTCAGCACATTGAAAGTGGGGTTGTAAGCGTTCCTAAATGTTGGCTGACGGCAATTCTCATCGATGTGGTACCAGAGTGACTGAGGCGGCCCAGTTCACGGGGTTCAGGTAACCAGCACGTGCGTGACACGCGCAGACGGGACGGTTGCCTAGTCGGCTACTGCGTTCACTCCTGTTCACCGTTCTCTTGATCTTATATATTCCTTAGAATATAGTAGGTGGCGGAGGAGGAGAAGGTAGTGAGATACATCCTACGCATGCCGCCACCACCTTCCCCAGGAGCACAGGTGAACGAACTGTATTTGTAAATTTATTATCCATTGGTTTCCTACAACCCAACCCCTCCCAAGTGTGTTGAATCGTTTTGCTACCGGCTCTTAACGATAGTCGGACTGTATGAACTAACTAGGCCTCCGTTCACTCCTTCGTTCATAATCATATCTGACGGTTAAGTGGCTGTCGCTTTGCCACTCATGTTAGCGATTTCATGGTTCACGCATGCTTGTTGGAATCGCAGGATGTACATTTAAGGAATAAATCATAACGATCACAAGAGCACCTCAACGCTAGATAAGCCCCCACACACACACACCTAAAATACAAACGTTCGCTTGCAGAATTTCTACATTTCGACTGACCTCTACCCTGAAACATTTTGATTCTAGTTAGCGTCCATGTTCGGAAAATAAACTTTTTACAAAGTATAGACAAACCGAGGTGGATTGAAAGTGTAGAATGCCTCTTGCGCATCAAACCCCCTGGGCAATCAAGATCAGCATGCTCTCTAGTAAGAATTCGTTTTGGTCCTCCACCTTTGCCCCGTCGCTTACTGAGATTGAAGTGCTTGCAGCTGCAATCTCCACGACTTCTGTGACCACGTCGTTTGCTGATTGTGATGTCGACGATGGCTTTTCAGTTGCTTCTTACTTGAGCAAGCCTGTTTTTTCTGTTTTCTATTCACGTTCGGTATTTGTGGCCCCATTTCCCCTCAGCGGCTAGTGGTCTGCGTGGAAGACGACATCTTCATTCACAACATTCGTGACATGGAGATGCTGCACAAGGTGGAGGAAACTCCGCCAAACCGTTCCGGCGTCATTGCACTCTCCTCAAATCCTGCCAAATGCTATTTGGCCTATCCCGGCTCGCATCGTGTCGGAACCGTCTTCATTTTTGATGCGCTCAACTTCACTGTGAGTTTTGTTCTCGCCCCCTCCTCCTCCCCAGCTTTTACCCGGCCTACCTTGACAACAAGTACGGCTCCACTGGGGAAATCCTTCAACATCACCGCTAACTTAGGCAGACGTATCGCCGGCGGAATCTACGCATATGAACTGACTCTCATCAGTCCGATATCAAGCCAAATGGGATTAAATTTAATAACTTTAGCGAAAGAGACATTCTCAGCCTCTGAACTCCTTCGGTCGGCCTTGAATAAATAGGCGCCACACAGTTGCCTCACGTAAGCACTTGCTTAAGGAGGGCTGTAGTGTTAATTATCGTGCAACTTCATCCCATCATGATGCCGGCTTTGTAACTAGCTTTTTTCTGGCTGCCTTCTAAGCTACACTTTTACAAATGACTACTTAAATGGCATAAAATTTCTCAATTGGTTTTTGATACCCTTATAAATTAAAAGATATTTTTGTAAAAAAATGCCTAAAAATATTATTTTTTTGTACTCATGTGGTAGAAAAGGCGCGTTCTCTTCGTATTGCATATTTTCAAAACCATTATCAAATCTATTGTAGTTGTGTTTAGCAGTCGGGATCGTTTTCCTGCTGGAAGTAGCAGCAGTTGACTAGTATTCACTCGTCCCACCGCCAGTGGGATCCGACTGGCCCAAGCGTAATTTCTGCTTGACGTAGTAAGCTACTGCCCAAATTAATTACGCAACACTACGAAACAAACATCTCTTAATTAGGTGAGCATCTGGTGCATTGCTTAAGAAGTCTTGTTTGGGCAGTCAGCTTACAGTATCAGAACTGGTGAATTCCATACCTTGCAGTAAGCTGGGCGGGTAACTTGGATAAACTCACGGCTCCCGGTCTGAGCCTCGTTGAAGCGTTGGCTGTACTCAAGTCTTGCCCATGTCCGAATTCCACGGAAGCTGGCGAGTTTTCGCAACCGGTGTACAGTAAAGTGGAAAGAAAGGTCGCGCTTGACACCGGAGAGAAATCCCTGCTCATAGCATGACAGTTCATGCCTCTGCGTGTTAAATCTGCCGTATATTCGCCTCCATTCGTGTGACTGAATCTATCACAGCCTGCTGAAAGTCGGAGCTTTCTGAGTTGTCGGCCGACCGGATAACTCGGGTCTTCTTTGGGATTTGAGAATCAGGCTGCATGAGCCCATAAATTTTGCCGTGCGTACGCGTGTTCGGCACGCCTTAGACATAAGTCGGCTGGTGTAGCATCCATTTCTAGGTCCACGTCGTTGCCTATGACGAGCGAACAGTGTTGACTGGCTGCATGAGCCCATACATCCTGCCGTGCGTACGTGTGTTCGGCACGCCTTAGACGTAAGTCGGCTGGTGTGGTACCCATTTCGAGATCCACGTCATCGCCTATGACGAGCGAACTGTAGTGACTGTTTAGCCCTCTTGGCCGTCGTGCCGTTGCCCTTCTAGGTAGGTACTGTGCAATGCTGCGTGCCCCCTAAACGGGCCGCGTGGCAAATGCGCTGGACCAACACGGGGGCCAATTCAGGGTGCGGCAGGCGTTATTATTTAGGGGTGAGGTCCCATGCAGGCTCATGCCGCACCACCCACTGTTGCTATTTATGGCTGTGGTGGGATATGATTCACCCGCGCCATACCCCGCCTCCGGTCTTCTTGACTATTTCCTGACCCCGGGAACAGGCAGGTAAGGGAAGAGAGAGAGAGTGCGGTAGATGCAGTGGAAGTCTACTATCACTTAAAACTAACTTGTACGCAACTCACCGTCCCTGCACCACCTTTCTGTCGAGCATACAGTGGACATTGTTGAATTACGACAGTCGAAATGACTGCACAAATTGGCTCCAATACGAAGAAGCTCACCTCGGCAATCAGTGGACGCATGCGACTGTCAAATTAACTCATACTCTTATGATTACCCACTCATAGATAATTGGGAGGGTACGTTCGCCCCAGTCAACTTGTCCTGGGTTACAGATTGCTCGTGATCATGCGACTGTCTTCGAGATCTCCAGTCCGAAACTCTAAAGCCTACTAAAGTTTCAGTATTACGTCCTATAATCAGGTCTGATTGGCGAATGCAACACCTACCCAAATATAAATGCTAAAAGTCAAGATGAATTAGAAATCTTCATTACCACTTCCGCCGCCCTTCTTCCCCTCTATCCCCTCTTTTCCGACCTGCAGTTAGTCGATGTGCTCCAGTTTATTCAAAGGACCCAAATGACACGACAGTTTATCAGTTAGGAAGACCGCACGATAACTCGTTGGTTCAAGGAGACGACTGTGTAAGATGCAAAGCGCGAGCGTAGTTGAAGCCACCTAGACTATTGCTTTATCGTGATTGCGTAGCGGAGGGATTTTTCTTGACTGGGTTTCTTTATGCTCATAGAGGCTTGAGCTCCATAAGCGGCCATCTTGGTTGTTCTCCTTCTGCGCCACTTCTCACACTCACGTGATGGCTGCCCATCCGGTCGATTTCTCGATCAGCTGATAGGCGAACACTCAACGCGCGTTCGCGCTCTCATACCACGTGACCCTCCGCCGCATCGTCAATATAGCCAGGGCCAACCGCCTGTGCGCAGTGGCGCACAGTCGAACTGCCCTTTTTATAATCACATGGCAGTATTTACACGCGTTTCGGTTGTTATCACATAGTCCCAAGTTCGTGCTTTCGCCCGCCTGCCGCTAATCCAGACAAATTACGGTGAACTCTCGAATGTGGTGGTGGTGGTGGTTTGTGCTGAAAACTTTCAGTGGCTGTTCGTTCCTCTCACAGATCGCCGTTTGTTTAATTGTGCACCTGGCGTTTGCTGGTCCATAAGACTGCCTGTACGCCGATCCATCTATTTCGAGACGGAGGGGTAGGTTGCTCGGGTATTTAACGACTGAAACGTGCCTAAAAGTTAACTGATTTTACCGTTTCTAATCGTCTGCAGAACTGTCCTTGGCTTCTACTTCTTGCTATAAACGGTCACCTGTTATGCAATTTGTGGTAGGACACTGGAACAGGAATCTCCCTTCTGGTCTGCACTAAATTTTTGGTTGGCTTACGGGTAGGGTTATGACGGAGTGTAGGCTCCGAGTTGATGGTCGGAATCGCTTATATGCTCAAAATTCAGTAAGGGTAAATATTCCCATGTCCTAACCCTAAAACCTAGCCCAACCTTCACCGCAAACCTAATCTTAACCCTAACCCTGATCCCCCCAGAATTAAGCGCAAAGCTACCTGTATTATAGATAGTTCCTGTCCCCATGTCCTGCCCCCGGGGGGAGGCGCATAAGCGATCCCTTCCGAGTTGAGGTGGTGTTAGGCTTAGGACACGGAAGTAGGTATCCTTCGTGGGATTTAGCGCGAAGTCACCTTTATTACGCGGACGGGGTTCCTATTTGCGTGTCTTACCTGATTTTCTTCTGTTGCTTGATGTCTGCTCAAGGTATTCGACCTTCCGGTAGAGTGAAGTCCTACGCCAGTATCACCAAAAACGACTGTCCGAGGACACTGGACTGTACTTACACCTCGTAATCGTAAATTAATGCCGACTTTTATCACCGTATGATATTGAATGTATTTTATTATACGATATCCAAATGTAGAAGCCTTTGAATCCCCTCCCCCTCCCCCCTCCAAATGCAGAGGTTTTCCAAAAAAAACGAACGATTGGAGCACGCAGGACACTCAAATCCCTGAAATTGTATGTGAGACACTATTTGTCGCCAAGCGAGTTCTGGTCCCCAAACGCAGGTGGAGTGAACGGAAGGCTTCACTCCACATCAGCCACCGTGCCACTCCTACCGGCTTAATTCGGACTTGCATCTGGCATTTCAGAGTGAGGATAGGTCTATTCTTACTCCGTCGTGCATTTAAGATACTATGATGCCGTTTGAGGTTTCTTGGGGATTTTGAGTACAGGCGGGCCTCCAACAGCCTCTCGGGTCGTTTATTCGAGGTTCTCTCCTCTAGCGCCTTGGTTCAAGATCCTGATTACTAGGCAGACGGTGGCAAGCAGAGCCACCATGTCGCAGTTCCGTCATGGGGATTTCTATCAGATCCGAAAGCCTGCCTATGTGTCGGCCAGCTGTTGCTGAAGGTCGTTTCAATATCCTTCACTGTGAACGCTCCGGGTAGCGGGTAGCTGGACTAGCTGGCAATGCGTCTTTTCAGACGGGGTTTCGCAGGGTACCAATCGACAGTATTACTCGTTCCTCTTCTGGAATGGCGGTCAGACTGTGATGACTTTTTTTATGTTGTAGTTATAGCACTTTCAATTATTTTTACTCCAAGACACCCTCATTTAAGACTGGTTCGCAGGCTGTTCGGAACCAGGTTGTGTGACACTCGCAGTCAAGCCTTGTTAGATCCTACGTCTGCACCCATTTCCAGTCATGTTGACTCTGTCTTGTCGTCAGTATATTGTGGACGTGGGAGGGAGGGGGGTGAGTTAGTTGCATCGCAAGCCGACGAAACCTACCACTGTGCCCCCCGTCGCTTTCGACGGATAAACTTTTTATTTAGTTGACCCAATTATGCAAAATTCGGTGACATCGGAGGGATTCGAACCCACAAAAGCAAAGGCCAGGCCTCAGCTCTTCACAAATGAATTAAATATATATAAAATCTGTCAAAAACCCCTTAAAGTTATTATTTTCAGTGGCGCTTTAAAGTCAAATTTCAAACCGCCCCTCATCAGTCCATTTCTACTCCTTCCCCCGCCTTCCCCCCCCCCCCCCCCAATAAACCTCAGCCTTTTCTGGAAAATAACCTTTCTGTTTTCCCTAGCAGTCTAATAGCGAATCCCCTTTCCAACTGGACGTTCCTAGGACCGCCTAGCAAGCTCCCCCCATCAAGCGTCCCAGTGAGCATTTTTATCTCTCTTCTTATTGGCCGACAGGCTGTTTCTTTGGTCACCGACTTCCACCTGCCCACCTGCATCAGAAGCATGTAATTCAAACTCATTTGAGATACTGTAGTGTAGTACTTTCAACCATTCTTCTTGCGTTAGGCTTCTTTATTAGAAGTAGTTCCGTGAGTGCAGCTAAACTTCCGGTAGTCGTTAGTATCGCCCAGCACTGGATATTTTCGCTTCCCTTACTCGTACTGCCTGAGTTAGAAGACCACCTCCACCACCACGGCAGCTCAACGTACCGAGCCGATCCCTCGCTGATCCCCACCTTCCCATCAGTACTATGCCAAGTTGAGGACTTGAAGGCTAACGCGACTGTGGTTGAACCGCGAAGGACTGCACTTTGTATGATTTGCGGCAACTCACCCTTCTCCCGCCCTCCCCCGTGGTGGAGAATATAAAAACCAACGATTATTCTCTCAGCCTCTTCAGTAAATTCTGTCACCTCATTACTTGCTCCCCCTTCCCCAACCTCCTCATAGAACGTCACCTCTATCGCCGCCCACGATGGTCTCCTGGCAGCCCTGACCTTCAATTCTGCTGCCACGATGCTCGCTACAGCGTCCGAGCGGGGAACTGTGGTCCGCGTCTTCTCCATTCCACAGGGCGACAGGCTGATGGAGTTTCGCCGCGGACTTGCCAGGTGAGTCTTCGTCCCCTCCACCAGCTCTACTCGTTTTTACCTGGCCGCGGCCCGGAGACTGCATTGCGTGAAGCGAGTACTTGAAGGGGCTAGGTCTGCTGATTAAATTACGCCGTCAACTTGAGGAGGGAGAAAGCAGTGAGGAATTAGTGTTCAAATGGGGTACGTAAAATAGAACATCTGGGCCCAGGTTTGAGACTCGCCTTGCCGCTTTTTCCTCGATGGCGTCTATCAACTGCTGTGGGGACGGCTTCAGCCCCTGCGCCTCGTTCACCTCGCCCGTCCTCTTTATCCTGCCCTGACACGGGACCTTGGAGGTTGTGCGAACACAAGGGCATATTGTGGGGACCAGTTCGTGTGTGGCACATGTAGACGAACTGTTAAGCTTCGTCTTGCCACCAGAGCAGGGTCACCGGTGCTGTTCCCGTTCCGTTGAGCGTGTGGTGGACGTTCTATCTTGCAACGATCGAGCTCTGTAAGTCGGAGCTACAACGAACAGATTCACGACTTTAATGCTTGCCACTGTCAGCGGACAAAATCCAAATCTCTTTTTACTTGTTACGGCTGTAATCTTGTCTGATCTAGCCGATCACGACGATGTCACCTATTGTAACTAAAAAAGTACTGTAATCAGACATCTTTTCATGAGGTTTCTTGGGGATTTCGCATACAGGCGGGGCCCCAACAGCCGCTAGGATGGTTTGTTTGAGGTTGTCTCCTCCAGCGCTTTGGCTCAAGCACCTACTCAAGACAGGCGGTTGCAAACAAACTTATTTACTGGCGGTTCACGCTCACCAGGTCACAGTGCTGTCATTGTAGTCGTTGATCTTCGTGGTTATTAGCACTTCAACCTGTCCCTTCCAGATGCGCCCAAATCTGCTGTCTCTCCTTCTCCCTGGACAATCATTTTCTGGTAGCAGCCAGCAACACGGAGACTGTCCACGTTTTCAAGCTCGACTCCACTGCACCTAGGTGAGTTCTGTGTGCTGCTCTCCCGGTAGACTATTGCCCCTACATGTCTCATGTGTCCTCTTCCCGTCCTGTGCTTTTCATCTCACACTCGAGATCTTTGTAGATCCGATTTTTTTGCCTGTTGTGTCCACGCGAATTTGAATCTCTGCTCAAGGAGACATATCTGGCAATTTCTAACCTATTAGCCGTCATCAGCCAGACACACCCAACCCAATTTTTTACAACCCCTGAGGCCCGAACCCGCATTCTCATGGTTAGAAGACCAACAATCTAACCATTAAGTCACGCGTCAACCGTCCTGTCGATTGCGATATAAATCATTAACTTATGTTGCGGTTGCATTGACCGCTCGCGCCTTTGGACATTATTGATTAACAAATAGTACAGCTAAAACGGTTTTCATGCACCAGCCGCCACCCAGCGCGGAATGCAATGCTCTCCCGAATCAATATCAACGGTGCTCAACTCGAAAATGTGGAATACCTTGCTTATCTGGAAAGTACGCTGTCACGCAACACGAGAATCGATGACGAGGTTGCCCAACGGATCTACAAAGCCAGTCTGGCCTTCTGCCGACTGCAGGCCTCCGTGTGGAATCGCCACAGTATTCACCTAAACACCAAACTGAAGATGTACAAGGCCGTCGTCTTGATGACACTCCTTTACGGAGCGGAGACCTGGACCGTCTACTCGAACCAAGCCAGGAAGCTGAATCACTTCCATCTCAGCTGCCTCCGCAGAATACGGAAGCTAAGCTGGCAACGCAGGATCCCGGAAACGGAAGTCCTGGAGCGGACCGGACTGCTCAGCATCCATGCTGATGCAAGTGCAACGGCGATGGAGCGGCCACCTGGTGAGAATGGTTGACGAGCGACTACCCAAGCGACTTTCTACGGAGATGTCGCTGCGGGTGCTCGCCGACAGGGAGGTCAAAAACGACGCTACAAGGACACTGAAGAATCTCTGAAGCAACTGCAAATCAACCCGTCGACCTGGGAGGACCTCGTCCCGGATAGACCGGCGTGGAGAAGATCCGTGGAGACTGGTTCAGCAATCTATGAGGCCAACTGGATCGCCATTTCTAAGGCTAAACAGGTGGCTCGCAAGTCACAAGCACCGCGGATCAACCGCCAATGCCCAAGCCCTGCTAACGTGCCCACGCTGTCAATGCACATTCCGCGCACGAATCGGCCTGTTCTGACATCTTCGAACTCGATGCAACATCAATCCTACCACATCGACCTCTACCAAACCTTCCTCAGACCCCACGATGACGATGACTACCCCAACCTCTGATAACCACTTCATCGATGCCCCGCCGCCCACGATCACTGACACCATCCTCCCTGTTCCATTCCCTGCGCCGATCACGGTGACGAACACCACTTGTCCCACTCCCTCGACCTCAGTAGCTACCTCCGACTACCTGCCATCTGTTTACTCCAACACCACCGCTGCCTCCAGTACCAGCGATGGGGACTCGGTACTAACCAGTCCTCATTGCGATCGCACATTCACCCCACACATCGGCCTGGTCGGTCACTTACGCATCCATCGCACAGAGACTGGCGAACTAGTGCCTGGAGCACCAACACACAGCAGAGACCACCGCTTCCAATACCCTAACTGTCCACGCGCATTCACTCATCACATAGACCTACTCGGTCACATGCAAATCCACGAAAGCGGAATCCACCACGATGCCAAAACATCAAACTTATCTTACTCACCCATCAACACTGCCCATAGTCCTCCCACGAGCTTGACTACCAGTTCCAGCAGCAGATCCCCCCAGACTCAGCACATCTTGAAATATGCTGCCCTCATTGTCACCACACAAGCACCTTGCGAATCCATCGCACAGAGACCGGTAAACCAGTGGCAGTAGCACCAACATACAGCCGCAGCACCCGACTCAACTGTCCGCACCGCACACGCACATTCACGCACCGCATGAGACTATTGGGTTGCGTACACTCTCCATGAAAAACCTGCGATATAGCACCGCCGGCTATACCACGCTACATCTCTCTCCATCGGCCTCTGCACCTCACATGATCACACGCAATACCACAAAAATATCCCTCG